>BMAW01009525.1:710724-771049 GCA_019974015.1 Nephila pilipes | reverse complement strand
ACACACACACACACACACACACACACACACACACACACACAGTTCAAAATTAACTGATATGCACCAAAAACATCAAATTTTATTTGCAACTTCAAGAACTTAATCTAATATAGATGACTTGGTAAAAATATATAAATTTAAAAACGCACTAATATAGTACTGATTAATTAATTATTATTTAGGGGATCAAAAGTTTCAAGTTATTTATTTTTATTTTATATTTAGTAAACTGACTGAACATCATGGTGTTTATTGACTATAAAACCTAACTTTGAACTTTTGTTTTATTTGTCACGTTATTTTTTACACTTCCACTACGCAGACTTACAAAACTAACTTAACTTAAAATCAGTACCTTTTCTTGGAGTTTTTCTTAATATCTTGAATTTTCCTTCAAACAGTACAGCATTAATCGAGAAAGCACTAAACAAGGTATTATTGAATGTAGATGCTAAATATGTGGTATATAAATTTGGATTCTCACAAAATACGGGAAGAACATTAAAAATATGTGCATATCATTAAAAGTAATTATTTTTAATCGAGTAGCTAGAAATTATTAAAAAATATCCATTTTCCTATGTGTGAGAAAAATTTAATAAGGAATTGTGCGAAATATTTACTAATACTAATCGTTTTTTTGTTAGTTTATAAATTCACTGGTGTTCAAAATTAAGAGAATTTGCATAATTTGTAGAATTTCGTGAAAAGAATTGGAGGAAATGTAAAAATATTGCTTCGAAACAAAGATGCAAATCTTGTACATCTAATACGCAAGCGTATATGTGTATAGGGTCAAAACTGGTTGAAAAACAGGATTTATAAGCACGCGTGCAAAAATCCGCATTTCGTTCGCTAGCACATTTCACCGAATTTCTTGGTGTTTTTTTGCAGTAAACGCTTAAATTAAAATTCAAACAGTAAAAGTTAGTACCCACCAACGTTTAAATGATGGAATGAGGTGGCGAATTTAGGGTAGGCTAGAAGCAGGCTAGTCTCAAATCCAGATTCGCAGAGGACTCGATTTAACTCCAAGCGTAGTGTCCAACTTATGGAAACAGTTTAAGGATACCGGATCCGTCGAGAGAAAGCCTGAGCAAGGTCGTTCAAAAGCATTGACGGAGAGAGAAGATCGCCATTTGTCCATTACATCGAGAAGTAATAAGGATGCTACAGCTTCTCAGGTCTCTTAAGAGTTCCACGCGGCTACAGGAACTCGAGTTTCAAGAGTGACTAATTTTAGAAGACTTCATGAGATAGGCCTGTTTGCAAGAAGAGCTGTTGTTTGTGTCCTGCTCAGTTCTGCGAATAGGAGAGTACGCTTAAAATGGTGCTGAGATCATAGAGATTGGAGCATGGATCAATGAGCGATTGTTCTCTTCACTGATGAGTCCCGGTTCAAGCTAACCAATGATTCTCACCGTATTTTCATATGAAGAGAACCAGAGACCCGCTACTGCCCTCCAATGTACGAGAAATCAACCATTATGGCAGCGGAGACTGGCACTGTGACTGCTGAGAGGCATAGGGATGAAGTCCTGAAGCCCTATGTTAACCTTTTCAGGGGTGCAGTTGGTCCTGATTTCCTTTTAATGAATGACAACGCTAAGCCACATAGAACTCATCTGGAAGACGAATTTCTGGAAAGTGAGGATATTGACCGGATGAATTGGCTACCCAGATCTCCAGACTTCAATCCTATAAAACATGCCTGGGACACTCTGGGGTGGGCAATTGTAATTCGCAACCCCTTTCTGAGAACCATCGAAGAACTGAAAACAGAGTTGCTGAACGAGTGGGACCAATTGTCACAGCAAATCATAAACTCTCTTATTTCCAGCATAAAATTACTGTGCGAGGCCTTTATATCTGTAAGAGGGGACCAAACCCCCTATAAACCCATTTTTTTGGTTCCATTCTGCAACTGCTGTTTCATACCTTGAGACTCCGATGTGTGTTGCGAATGATCATGCATGTGTATTATAACTGTTGTACGGTTATTTTTTTGTATTAATCAACCCTATATACAAACCAAATTTCATTAAAATTTGCCCAGTAGTTCTAGAGATAATCGACCAAATCGGAAAATTCTCTTGATTTTGAACACCAGTGTATTTCGGTGCAAATAATATATTTTACCTACCATCGTTAAGAAACTGAGAGTAAATATAGCTATTAATAAAAGAATAAAAGAATCAGAATAATTTTAAGGTACTTTTTATCGTTTTTAGCTGGGATTTTAAACATAAATAAACTCAATATTTCTACGAAAGGAAATTTTAGAAGAATATTAATTTAATGCTGTTTTTTCCAATTTGGAAGGTAATGTTAAAAAAAAAAAGATGCATCACGGAAAAAAAAAAAAAGATATGTAAAGCTTTATTCTCGAAAATTCACATTTAAGATCCTTTTTTTTCTTTTTTTTTTTTTGTTGCAACAGTTTCCCCGAAATTTAATTGTGTAATTATTTTGCAGTATATTTTTAATCTATCATATAAATGGACAATATTAAGAGCTTTTTTTGTTTTTGGTATTGACAAGGGTTCATATGACCTTTATCAATGTGACCTTTTTTTTTGTTGCGCAACACTTTTTTTTCGGAATTTTTAAATGTGTCACGTAATGCATCTTCAGTTTCAGCCGAGAGTCGTATACAACACAAATTTTCAGTCGTTATATAATAAAAGTCAAAGGAACTCCTATATTGAGGGTAAGTTCGAACATTTAAGTGTGATTGGGAGGGATGGGAGGAGGGGTATTTGAAGTGAAAAGAGTCTGATGATAAAGAAGTTTGAGAATCATTGACATATTGTTACTCGATATTCCTTAAGCTTATAGAATCATTGTTACTGATATTTATTTTACTGTTACAGATACTGATACCTTTCAATTATGTCAGAATGATCAGTTTAAATGTCATGGAAAAGATCAATGCATTCCTCTTCTATGGCGATGCAATGGCCGAAAAGACTGCGAAGACGATTCAGATGAAAAAAACTGCAGTAAGTGTCTCTTTCCCATTGGATTAGAAATCCAGTGGTTATCAAAATTAACCGTGCAGTTAGTTATTTTGCTTTTAAAATTTTTTAAAAATAACCATAAATAGTATTTTAAAATAATTTATTACAATAGTACAATAAACTTGAACGTGAATGTTATTTCATAAAAATTGCGAGTTTGTCAGCAAAAAGTTTTTTAAAAAAATGCATTGATAGCCGCAAGATCCTAAGTAACAAAACAGTGACCATTTAATATATTGCTTACGATTCACGTTGCAATTCCTATTACAATATGATCACATTATAACGTAAAGACTTTGAGTACCGACAGATTTAACGAGCATCAGTCTCTCTGCACGACATGTATAAAGCTTTTTTTTTTTTTTTTTTTGTTCTTGCTGAATAGTTTTTATGGGATACAGAGGGAAAACACGACGGGTGTTCAGTGAAAACGGGACCTGAACGTGGGCCACGAGCTGAATATCATGACCATTCGAATAACCTGGGTGCGCTTGAAGTTAAATTTCATTTTATCAATTAGAAACAAAAAAATACAATTACAAGAATAGGGTGATAAATCCTTGTGTGCATATCCTTCGTAGAATATACAGACTATTAGAAATGCTACTAGAAATAGAAATTACATAAAAATATTCCCAAGAAACAACTGGAGGCTTCCTTACGATTAATTAAGAAACAGGACCCTGTTAAGTCACAGCATCTATGGTTACCCCATCGCGAGTTATAGTACTAATACACTCTATAACAACAACAACAACAAAAAAAAAAAAAAACCGACGCACCAAGAAGGAGTTGCCCGATTGTAATGAAATTTCGTACGCAAAGACATTTGGACCGAACATGCAAATGCTTAAAATTTGGTGTCAAATGATTGAATAGCGGGAGCTACAGCGCATCGGAAATGTACACTCAACAGGTGTATAGAAGAAGCGATTCTCAATCTGATGGTCAAATTTTCTGTTGCATTGCGATTTAGGATACCTTTGAATGACTGAAAAAAAATGCCTCGCCGAAGGATTCGAGCTTATTACGAGCAAATGTTAGAGTTTCAAAGAGGTCGTATCATTGGATTGAAAGAAGGAGGTTGAGCAAATTGGAGAATCGCTAGTCATATGGGTCGGAGCGATGCGGCGACTAAAAGATGCTGGCAAGAAAGGGTGGATAATGGCACATTTCAGCGTCATTAAGGTAGCGGTGGACCTAGGGCCCCAACAGATCGGAAGGGGGGACAGAGTGATTGTCAGATCGGCTGCCACAGCGCCTGATTCCTCGTTATCAACCATCAGACGTGTGACCCGCACACGAGTGTCCACCATTCACAGACGGCTGATAGAGTGAAATCTACCCTCGTACCCACCACTACTCTACCTGGCACTCACGCCTGCACACTGTCGAGCTAGATTACAATGGTGCCTGGCTCTATCAGGTTGGAATGATTCTTACTGGGGACATAGAGTGTTTAGCGACGAATCTTGCTTCCAACTGTGTCCTGAAGCTGATCGAAGACGTGTCTGGAACTCCCAGGGCACCGTGCCGATTCTGCTTTCACTATTGGATGCCACACAGGCCCTCAACCAGGAATTATAATCAGGGATGCCATTTCCCTTGATAGCCGAACTCCTTTGGTAGTCATTAGAGGCACACAAGCCCTCAACCAGGAATTATAATCAGGGGTGTCATTTCCCTTGATAGCCGAACTCCTTTGGTCGTCATTAGAGGCACACTTACAGCACAGCGGTACGTCGACGACATTCTGAGATCTGCTTTGCTACCGTTCCTTTTGCAGTATCCTGACTTTATTTTTCAGCAAGATAATGCCAGACCACATACGACACGGGCTGCTATGAACTGTCTTACAGCTTGTCAAACACTTCCTTTTCCAGTCAGACCTCTCTCCAATCGCATGTCTGGGATATGTTGGGAAGGAGACTGCATCTACCAGGGAATGTTGATGACCTAGCCCGACTACTGGAGTAAATTTGTCAAGAAATACCGCAGTAGACCATCAAGGAGCTTTATCACTCTATGCCAAGTCGTGTGGCAGCTTGCATCGGAGCTAGAGGGGGGACAACACCTTATTGAGTTCGTTACTTTGTAACTATATAACTATAAAATAAATCATTCAATTTTTCTTAAATTTTAAACCTTTTCTATTTTGTACATAATTTTCCTATCCGCCAATTTTTGTCTCCATCGGATTCCTTCATGGTGCGTCGTTTCTTTTCTTTTCTTTTTTTTTTTTTTTTGTTATAGAGTGTATAAATAGAGTGTAACATGCATTCAATCATCGATGTGAGTTTCCCGCGTTATGTTTACATTCATTCGATATCTTTTTTTAAAATTATTACGGAAATCACTAATGCAAGGTAAGAAATCCATATATTTCTTAAAATTTGGCTCCGAAAAAATGGTTGAATGTGAGTTAATTTCACTCACCGCAAGGTCTTAGAAATAATCTCTTTAAAAAATCCATGCTAGAACATTTCCCTTTTCGAGAGAGGGTGATTCATATTCATTCCAAACATTCAAATTAAATAAAAAAAGATAAATAAAAAGAATTAATATTCATGAAAAGTTCGTAACTTTCTTCCCCGTGGAGATATCGACTAGATTGTAGCACTTTCTGGGATATTCTATTTGTCACCAAAATCCCCGAGTTTCTCGCCAAGTGACCAAATCCGTCTCCAAGGTCATTGCTTCAACTTTCCTTGGCTTACTGATGAAATCTCTGTAAATGTCTCCTTTCCTTCAATAGAGAACCGTTGCAATGAAGTGCTCTCTCATGTTCGTAACATTATATGTCCTGCAAATAATTCCTACATGATTCCACTTATTTCTAGAGCCAATTCTTTTTTATCTAGGGGCAACTAATTTTGTCGGCAAATTTGTTGGTAACATCTGGCGACTAAATTTATCGTTAAAGTCACTCGTACCTAGGGATGGAGATTGAAAGAGCGGGCCATTTTTTCGAATCAATTCATCTAAAAGAGCGAGAACACCTGAGTCAACAATCTCCCAGAAACCTGTTCTTTGCTGCTCCGAATTATTCATAGCCATCCCCCCCTCTGCCACACCCCAGTGTTCTCACATAATGAGTTACGAAAGGCTGTACACAGCCAAAGAAGCCCGAAGATACTGCTGGCTTTTCCCCTCCACTCTGAGGTCCGCTCTCTAGAAAGCAAATGTTCGAAGAAACTATCCGTCTACAAGCTGCCGAATCTTCCTATCGACAAACAAGGCTAGTGACACACTTCTATGCTCCTCTTCATAATTTTCCGAATAGAGCCATTAACCGAAGGGCATATGGACGAGCTTTCGATGGTGCTCACCGCAGCCACAAAACAATTAGAATAAAAGGGCTAGATCGAACAGATCCGGGGTAACTAGAGTGAAGGAGAAAAACTCCTCCGAGCTCTTTCTGCAAGCGGGTAAAAGACTTGGCAAAGTAGGTCTTGGAACTGGAAGATCTACCTAAGGAAATTGAGAAGAACGATAAAGATTAATGAAAACGATACCGAACTGTGGAATGGGTCGCTCCGACCAGTAGATCTTCTGTTCTTTTGTCCGTTTCATACTCGATTTCCAAATTCAAATGGATTCAAAAATTGAATTGTTTCATATTTAATTGTATTTTTTTTTTTAAATTTTGAGTCTAATTTATTTTGTTATTTCTAAACTGATGAATCGGTACTAAAATTCTGACATTTTTTTTATAAGATATTAATTAGAAAGCGTAAAAAGCATTTATATGATGTGCATAGAAAAAACTTTGCATATGCATTTATAATTCTCCGTGAGAATATTTTTGATTGTCAGCATGTATATTAAGGCCTATATCATATGACTAACACGAAGACGTTTTGCTTCAAAAGGTTTATATATATTGTTGCAAAATCTATTACAAATATTTTGATTTTACATATCGATGAATTTGATCAAATTTAAGAATGATTAAAAAATATTTTTTCTATGAAAGTTTTCTTTTTGTTTTGATTCTTGTGATTGCGTATTAGGAAAGCAAATAAGAGTGAAATATTAATTTAAATGTTTAACATATTGCATGTGTAACTTTAAACATAGAAAATAATTAAATACATTCATGCATTTAGTATTTAATTATTGCAGAAACTTTGTATATTAAAATAAAACATTTATGTATTATTTTGTGTTGTAACTAGAGTGTAATGTCTTATGCATTGCATATTAAAGTATTAGTTTTTATTAATTTTTTAATTGTTAATTAGTTTTTATCTATAAAAATATTAAATATTTATCCCTAAAATTTTCAGTACGCTATATGATATAAAAATGATTTCAAATTCTTTTTTTACCAGCATCTACTTTAATTAATTTATTTGTTTTGAATATGTTAATATATAAAAAATATTCGTACTGAGAAATTACGAAAGATACTTTCTTTTCACTCTCTTCTTATTATTAGAAAATAACCTTCTATTTAGTATTAGTTAAATAAAAAAACATGATTTTTTTTTCTAAAATTCAACCGATTTGATTTTTCCTAAAATGTGTAAATAATATATATAATCATATGTAATAATTATATAGCATTAAAATCATTAGAATATTTTGGAGGTTTTGTTCTAGGAATGTAAAGAACAAGTTGATGTAAGAACAGGTTAAAGAATAGTTTTTTTTTAGTGAACTGAAACAGGTAAGAACAATTCGTCCAAAAGAATAAAAATTTCCCTTCCTTTTCTCGTACCAATCCAGCGTTACTTCCTTACGTATTCTCATCTTTTCTGTAAAACTGTATTTCTGGTTGTTGTAGCTGTTCTGCAGGGAAGACAACAGATGCCATGCTTTCCACGCGTAACAATAAGGAAGAAAAAAACCGCTCAATAAACAAATATTTACTATATATATATATGTCCTCAATTTTAATATTATGAAAAATACCTCTGGCTAAATATCTTTGTTATCGTTAGAGGAGCAAATGGACAAAGAAATTGGTATTGAACAGAAATCTAATTGCGGAACATTATTTGCATAGCGTTTGAAAACTTAAAAATCAATAGAAAAATATTTAGTCTTACGGTTTTTCCTCTTAAGGCTCCCGTCTACCCACCATTTTGATTTCGCGGACGTAATGTTATTCCTATGGAATTACGACTTTAATTCTCACATCTTTACTATTCAACCTATATAAATATAATAAAGTGCATCTGAAAGAGCAAATAATAATGAATGCTTCTGTGAAATTACTTTTTTCCTCCGATTTTTAAAAATATTTTTTAAAGACCAGAAAACAAGTAAACAAATCATTAAAATAGGAAAAAAAAATATTTTTAAAAATCGGAGGAAAAAAGTAATTCCATAGAAGCATTCATTATTATTTGTTCTTTCAGATGCACTTTATTATATTCATATAGGTTGAATAGTAAAGATGTGAGAATTAAAGTCGTAATTCCATAGGAATAACATTTCATGGACGTAATGTTAATCCTACGGAATTTCGACTTTCATTCTCAAATTTTTACTATTTGATCTATTTGAATGCAATAAAGTGCATCTAAAAGAGCCAAAAATATTGAAGGCTTCAGCGGAATTACTCTTTTCCTCAGATTTTTAAAAACAATTAAATTTTTTTTTAAAGACCGCAAAAATTAAAAGTGAATAATTAAAATAGAAGTAAAAATATTTTTAAAAATCGGAGGAAAATTTTAATTCAGCTGAAGCCTTCATTATTTTTTGCTCTTCTAGATGCACTTTATTGCAATCAAATAGATCAAATAGTAAAAAAAATGAGAAAGTCAAAATTCCATTGGATTAACATTAAGATGACGAAATCAAAATGGTGGGTAGACGGGAGCATTAAGCAAAGTTTTTCCGTAGTAATACATATGTAAACTCAAGACACTGCAAGGAACTTATTTATTTAACCGGTTTATCCATTTATCCGATAATCAATGTGGAACATGAAGAGTCTCTAGAAGAACGTTGGGGAATCTCGTGCATGTGTAACGCCATCTACTTAATCCGGCAAGCATTGGTATATGATTCCGAGTCGTCTATGTGTACCATACCCCTCCTAGAAGCTTGATATGCAGAGTGTTGGGACACTTTGCATATAAAGAACCATATAGGTGGAAACAAAACAAAAAAAAATCGCACAGGTAGCATCTAATCAAGGTTATTGGGAAATAACCTTTAATGGGAAAAATAATTAAAGACTTTATTACCTCTACTCTGTGTAAACACCTTAATTATATATCCTAACTGTTCCAGATCAGTAACTTCCACAATAATGTAACAAATCACTAAATGAGCAAGAAAATTCACCTTTAGAAGAAACACTGTATCAATTGTAGAAATTGCGATATGCTCCACGAAACTCGCGTCTTTATTTTAAAGCCATTATATCCAATCATATTTTCAGTTGAGTACTACATTTTTGATTTTAAAAGTTCATTAAGCCAACTTTCAAGGGCTATCGCATTTCAAAACCAAACTAGATTCAAAGTCCTCAACTAGCGTGAGAAAAAAGTAAGATTAGAGAGATTTCCTCTCCATGTAATCATTCAAAATAATATTATCCATCGCCTATGTTTCAATGTGATACGTATTAATTTAACAATATTGAACATATTTTAGTTGAAAGAGCGAGGGGCAGTATCAGATAGCCTCCCAAATTTTAAATCTCTTGCCGAAAATTTAAGAAAAATTATGGAAAGATTAACCACCATAATACCATCATATCGATTTCACCCCCCCCTTCGTCCAGTAGCTATTATATACTTGTTCAACTTGTAATTTAATGAAAATTAAAGAATGAATGCCAGCTAAAAATGCATATTGGACCAATCTGTGACAAACGCTCTTTAATTTATGAAAAAGCACATGTATCTTAAATCTCGACTAAACTCTGTAATAGAGAACGAGTGCGTTATTGAAAGTTAGGTCTTATGGCGCAAGAGCCAAATATAGCTATGGAGTGGAAAAAAATCATGCGTATCTATGATATTGATGTTGGGAGAAATGGGTAAATTAGAAAAAAAAATGGTTGACAAGAAGGAAATATAGAGGAATCGCTTGTCTAGAGAATTGGAGAATTGTCACCCATGTTTAAAAAACATAGTTAACCCCATGAGAAAGTAAAAGAGTAATAGGGTATCTAGGGATAAATTTTCCCTTATTCGCTTAAAGAAGGCAAGGGGACTAAACTCTGTAAGGAAGGAGATAGAATCACAAAGAGAAAAGCCGAAATAGAGAACAATTCCTAGGACATCCCAGGGGTGAGTCACTCGTATTTACTAGACACAAACCTCACGGATGAAAGGTTAGATTTATCATGCACCATAGGGTCTAAATTCCCGAACTTGTCTGCAAATGAATGAGTGAGGGAGTAGCGGAGTTTAGTGGCCCAAGAGCCAGATGTGGCTATGCTGCAACAAACAAGGTAAACTGTGATCTAGACATTTGAAAAAAAATGGAGATGAAAGATAATTGGTTGACAAAAAGGATGTAGTATCCGCAAAGACAGTAAACCCCACGGGGAAAAAAGATACTAGGACACCTGGGGGCCGTGATGCCCGTACTCAAAGAATGTAAGCCTTTGAGGGGTTAACTTATCTGTACGCCCCTGAGGAGAAATTAGGAAACGCACGCCCCTGAAGAGAAATTAGAATCAATAACTGTAGCGTAGTAGAGAGAGATGTATAGTGGGTCAATAAAAATTTAGTAGAATTGAGTATTTGACTCAAAGTTGTTACTTTTTATCTCATTAATAATAGCTTTATTTTTAGAAATTCCTATCGCTTTATCGAGAAGTGTGTGGAATTTGAATTCTACAAATGAATACTCTAAGCATTTCTTTTTCTTAGAATCAAATTGTATTATGGATATTTTGTTTTATTTTTGTGCGTATGAATATTCTCTGTCGAATAAGGAGTTTTTGTCGAGAGTGCATATTATAAAATTAAAATTTACCTACCTCTCAGATTAATTAGGTAGCTGTATCTCTGAGAGTGTGTGCGTGAAGGGAGTTTATTTTGTATAACATTAAAATGAAGATAACTTGATCCATAGAACACTTTCCCCCCTTTATTTCAGCGCCTACTTCAACCGTCTCATGCGAGTTTCATTGTGAAAGAGAAGATTTGTGCATTCCTCAAAGATGGAGATGTGATGGGGTATGGGACTGCACCCCTTATGGATCCGATGAAGAGAACTGTAGTAAGTATTTGTTAAAAAAATTCAGTCGTGCATTTCAAATTTCCTACGGGTTGTTAAAAATTATTCATATGAAAAATCCAAACTATTAGGGATAACATTTTCCAAATGTTATCGCTAATATGTGTTGATTGATCGGTTTTTAATGTCGCACTTAGAAGCAGCATGAGGGCTAATGGCGAGGGGCCTCATATTTCTGAACCTCGGTCAAATGACAAGGAAGACATCTGAACTTTCCTCTCCAAACTTCCATGTCTCTTCCTTGATAGATTCAACATTCATCAGCCTCTCTACAATGCGGGTCATTAATAACATTAAGACTCGAACCGCGACTGGACCGAAACAACACCAGCCGCGAGCCCACCGCCATGACTTCTTGGCAACCAACCGTTGTCGACATTTCACTGAGTAGTATCTCACTTGTGCCATTATGTTCTGTCAAATGTGTCCCAAGACTGGTATGATATATATATATATATATATATATATATATATATATATATATATATAATACTTCTTCCTTACTTTGGAAATATTGAATTTAAAACATATTGTGTACTTAAGACATGGCACAATAAGAAAACATTTTAATCGCGGAGTTATGAATTTTTCCCCTTCACACGAGACAGGGGCATGTACATCGGGCAGGTGTATATATATATACCACGGGCTATTGGTAGAGCACGTAGCATAAATACAATTTCAAACTTATAGTCTTTTTTTATTTATAATGAATGTTCCTTTGAGAATTAAATTTTTTGTTTTGAGTTTTGTGTTCTAATTCATCCAAACTCGGAAGTTAATTATATCCAATAATAAAATAATTCACTTATGTGTTTCACAGATACGAGGAACCAACTAATGTATTTCCCAGTGAGTCGATCATTTAAGTGTTAATTTATCAACATGAAAATTGATCAAAACATGAAAAATAAATTTAATGCAGGCAATTTATTCAGGCTCTATAATATGTTATACTGTCAACAAAAGCATATTTTCACTACTTGTGCGATAAGAGTGAACGTGCCTGTTTGGACTTATATGTACTGCGATAATCAAAAAGAAAGTAACCCCTTTTCATTTATGAAATGTTTTATATCAAATATATTATTGACTTATAATACATAATAAATTTTCAGAATCACGAAATTATTTAAAAAGAATTTAACGACGCAATAAACATTAAATTAAAACAAAATATAATAAGATATGAATCAACTTAGATAAAAGTGCATTAAATTTTATGCGTCAAAAATAATAAATAACCGGAATATATTGATAACAAAAACAGTGAAAAAATGGGCAATTATTATTTTATCAGCTTTCGTTTGTATTTTATAATCACCATTAATCTTCTAAGCATTGATGCCATCGGTGTTTTTGTAATTTTGAGAGAGATATTTTGTTTTCTTTCCATGATAGCTTTTTTCAACACTTCCTTACACTAAAATACTTTTTGATGTACTTTTGTATCTAGATATGCCCACAAATGTCGATCGGGTTAAAGTCTAGGGACTTCGGAGGATCATCTTTAGATTGCACTACACAGTGACCCTTCCTTCGCAATTTTTGATGTGTGTTTAGAATCTTTTTCATGTTGTAGTATCAAACTTTATGATAGTTCCAGTTTTAAAATTCTGGAGACAACTTTTTCTTTCAAGACAAGGTTCATTGTAGATTCGATAAATACCAAATTTTCTAACCCTACTATCAACAAATACCCCAAGACCATAATGGAGTCACATCCAAATTTTTTGACTGTTTCCGTGTGCCAAAATCCCCCAATTTTCTTAACACTAAATAAAATGTTATTCCAAATATTGTATATCTTTATTATGGAACCTTCGGTGAAATTGCAGATGCTTGATCTAGTATGTTTTAGATACGAAAGATTTCATGTACGGAGTACTACCATGTAGCCCATTTTCATTAAGAATCCTTCATATAGTACTTGCACTTATTATCTTTCATGATGTTTTCAAGATTTTTTGCAACATTTTAACAGCTCTTGCAATTGGATTTGTTTTGAAATTCCGTACTATTGTTCTCACTTTTGTACCAGTAAGTCGTCTTGGTCTACCTATTCTCTGTAAACATTAACTTGTTTGTAATTGGGGTACATGCCAATGATTTCATTGAACGTACAATGGCTTCTTTCAACATTTTCTCCTATTTCCACGTAAGGATTTTCTATATTCCTTTTTATTTGTCTCGTTTCTAGCAGTGGCTGTGGACTCGCGGCTGGCGGATTTTGTCAAGTCGCGGGTTCAAGCCTTGATGCCGCTGAAGATCTGTCGTGTAGCCGGGGCTGATGCATGTTAAATCTGTCGGGACCCAAAGTCCTCCCATTGGTATGGTGTGGAAGTTTTGAAAGGGGGTGCCAACTCAGGTGTCGTCCTCGTCACTTGACCGAGGTTCAAAATTACGAGGTGCGTCGTCAATAGCCCTCGTGTTGCTTCCAGTGCGACGCTAATAAAAAACCAAACCAAACCTCATTTCTAGCAATATTTTTCACCGTTGCAAATTTTCTCAAATTTTTCCAGAAATTAACACAGAAACAAAATGCAAATTAAGAATTCAATTTATGTTAAGATACAGTAAGAAAAAATGTTATGGTATCAAGGATGGAAATGTTTAAAGGGAAGACATGTCAATGTTCACTTTTCTTTGACATGTAAAAATAGATGTATTTTTTGATCAAATGAATTATTTTTTCTTGTAATTATAGTTTGTTTAATATTTACAATGAATTAAATTCTGTATGAGTAATTTCTTAATAATATTTTGTTATTTTCTGCCTGTTATGTTAATTATACATGTTAATTATGTGTTTTTAAGAAAATGATTCACATATGCAAAAAATTAATTTGCCTTTTTTTTTAACTCTTATTGTATCTTTACTCTGAGTAAATTATTTTTCATTCAAAAATAGTGTGAAATCAAAAATTGACTAATAAAAATTTTGAAAGACTAATTTTGAAAATGGCTAATCCAAAATTCAAGCTAAGCATAAAACATACAATACAATGCAAATAGCATCGAAGTGAACTATTTATATTGATTTCATTTTCTGAATAAAATAAATGCACTATTTTTTCTTTTAATTTTCATACTTTTCGGCAGCATTCCTGTAAATTATTACGAGTAAACGTGTTTCAACTAGTTTATTTAAGATTCGAATATTTTTCCTTTTCTAAAATATTTTGCATTTATACTATAAAAAGGAAGATCCAACTGAAATTCTATTAACCTTGTTATTGCAGCTTCTGGCCCTCTGAACAGGTGTCAGAGGGATCAATTCATGTGTCGTAAAGATGGCATCTGTATTCCTGAATCGTGGCGATGTGACGGCGTAACCTACTGCAGAGACGGTTCAGACGAAAGCAATTGCAGTCAATAATTTTTGAAGCTGTTGCAGCAATCCAGATAATAAAGCAACAATCTTAGATGTCAGTGCGCCTATTCGACGTTCTTTTCCTCAGACCGTTATGGAATAATGAGGTCGGTAGAACATTAAAATCGACTGGTCTGGAATATTTCGATCCGACTTAAAAGAGCATTAAAGTGATACAAAATATCAATCTTTTTATTTGACTTCTATTCTTCTTACTATCCTAGTATGTGTCTGTCTAACATGCGGATACGCTGCTAATATCAAATCCCAAAATTCAACCATTCACGCGGTATCCAGTAGGTAATGGTAGAGTTTAATGGACCCAGAGCCAGGCATGGCTAAGCTGCGCCAAACAAGATATAACTGTGATCTAAGTCTTTAAGAAACGAAAATAGTGAAAATAATAACTATTATTACAAAAGGAAAATTTTACATGACAAGAAGGAGGGGCAAAAATAGAAACGGAGCTCTAGGGTATCCCGGGAGTACGTCACTCATGTTTGCCACAAACAGAAAACCCTATGTTGAAAAATATCCCTGAGGTACTCGGAATCATGACTCCTAGTCTCTAGAGATGAGTCATAATTCCGTACGTACTTAAAGAAGGTAATCCCCTGAGAGCTTAATGAAATTGGAAAAGCACCTGAAAAAATTGATTGATTGATTTTATTAATGTCGTACTAGAAGCAACACAAGGGCCATTGGTGATGGACCCCCTGATTTTGAACATCAGTCAAGTGGACGGGGATGACACCTGAGCCTGACAAATCCTACAACTTCCATACCACACCATTGGGAAGACTTTGAGCCTTAACGTGCATCAGCCCCGGTTACACGGTGAGTCTTAAGTGGCATCAGGTCTCGAATACAGAACTCATGGAAACGTCAACCGCGAGTACACAACCGTGACCACTACGCTGCCATGATCACAATTAGTGAATTAAAATGAAGTTTAATGGCGTAAGAGCCAGATATGATTATGCTGCCTATATTCTAGACGCTTGAGAAAAATGGGAAAAAAGGAAGAAATTGGTTGACAAGAAGGAAGGAAGGAAATAAGGAAGGATAGTTAGAGTACCTCATGGGGGGATCAACCTTGATTACCTAAGACAACAAGCCCCATGGGATAGAAAAAGATCACTAGGTTACCTCAGAGTCACGATGTACGTCCTTACCAAAAGAAAGTAACATCTAAAGGGGGCATTCAATATCGAGATCCAGATAATTCGTAATAATTACGAAACTCTAAATGCAATCAATATATCATCTTTAAAGAATTCGAGGCGCCAAACGTTCCATGACCTCCGCCTCCCTTTCCAATAATATATTGACAATAGCCAGCTTCAAAACATAAAACTACAAATGGGCAGCAAACTTGCGCAAATTAAGACGAATCTCATCTCTTTTTTTCTATCGTATATCTCTCCTATCCTTAGTAAGACAATTTTTGCAATTGTACTTCAATAGTGTGGATAATTACATTTTCTCTATATGGCTACCCTTTCTAACCAGACACGTAGCGGTTTGCAGCGACCGGGGACAACTGAAGATTTCGCATGCCCTTCTGTTTGCTAAAATGCAATGGGAAGGAAAGGAAAAATTTTGAAATTTATTAAAATATATAATTATATTTTAAGGAATTTTTCACATATTTTTAAAAATTTTATGTTATCCTAAATATTTTAGTTTTTCAAGCACTTTCATGTGTTTCTTTCCAAGGTTTCGCTAAATTTAATGTCAAAATATCAAAGTAACGTCATAATAACTTGTAAAGTGTTTCCGAGTAGAAGACAAACATGTTAGAGTAGTGGAGAGATTAAATAGTTGTCTATTGGGTGTATAGAACAAATGCGAATTTGAAACACGAAGACAAAATCTTTGAAAAAGTTATACTCTTACTGATGAAATGACGGAATGAGTATGAGAATGTTTTCTATTTACTTTTTTAATGCATTAAACACGGAAATCATATGATTCTAAAATTTCGTAAAAATTGTATGGTGCTCCCTGAATGCTGCGCCCAGGGATAGATGTCCCCCCCCTCCCCGTTGACCCCTAACTACACCACTGCTTCTCACTAGAGATGAGCGTTACTTTACGTAATGGGGTAAATAACAGTATTGCTTGTTTGGAACCTAATTCGTCATTAATATGTATCGTACATAACCCTATTAATATTGTCATTTCTTTTAATGACTTGTCCTTTTAATTAAGAAGCTTTTATAATTTTCATGACGTGATTTTATTAAATTAGGAAACTTGAACGATGTCATAGATTTTTAAGTTCTATTTTTCAGTCACAATTACCGCTTCCCGTCACCGTCGTTGCTTCGTGGGGCAGTCATTTCTTCCCTTCACTGTCACTGCTTTGTAAAGCAGCTTCTCGACTGTCTCTACTTCATATTGTAATCGCCATTTCCCGTCCCTGCTGTTACTTTGTACAGCAGCCGAATCCGAATGCAGTGGGTTTATAGAATTTAATTTAAAAGATCAAAGTAAGTAAAATATAATCCAATATCCCACACACACTAAGAGGGATTGTAATATGAGTTTTTATTGAGTAGAATATTTTCCAAATTTAATATGATAATAAAATATGTTTAAAGTGTAACGGGACAAGAAAACATATATTCTGAAAGTAATAGGATACTGGAGAACCTATTACATGATGGAATTAGTATAACGGAACTTGTCACTTTAGTTTGGCACACCTCTTCTCACCCAGGGAGATCATTTTATCCGACAAGGGCTCAGAGCCATTAAACTGGTTTCTCAAGAAGGCACACTACTCCAGCATTCATTAAATTTGATGCGGCTCCCTTCAAAGACAAAAAAAAAAAAAAAAAAAAAAAAAAACCCGCCATGACAATAAACCCGAGGGCTGGGTTGTTAGAAGCATTGCAAAAAACTCGGGAGGAGTTTTCTCCAGACAGGCAAGTAGAAGGTTCGAATCGCCCTTTTGACTCAAGATTTTAATGAGTGGTTGTAATGGGTGATTGTATTTTAATGGCGCAATAACCAGATGTGTCCAAGCTGCGCCAAACAAAGTAAAGCTGAAATGTAGACGTGTGAAAAAATCGGAAAAGATAAAAATTGGTTGACAAGAAAGAGGGTCGAAAATAGAGAAGGATCACTTGGATATCCCGGGGTCGTGTCACCTGTGTTTACCAAAGACAATAAACCCCACGGGTAGAAAAAGATCATCTGCGTGCCTTGATATTATGATGTCCGTTACTAGCTAAAGAAGGCAAGCCTCTAATGTCCTCCGATATAATCCCCAGAGGCAGGGTGCCGGTTACGCCCCCGAACACTGGTTACCCATTTTAGTCACCTCTAACAATATGCATGAGCAACAATGGGATTATTCTTTCACAACCGGTCACCACACAGGTCACTGTAACTCAAGTTCTCCAACGGGATAGGAAAACCACCTCCCAAAGTGGCAAGACACAAAATATATTATCCGCCGAAATTTTTTGAAAAAGTAAATGTATACATTTTTCAAAAGTCAGAAATCAACAAGCTGGTAATGTAGATGAGTTTTACATATGAGCCACGAATTTGTGAATGATTTGACAAGTCTTATAAGCAAGAATTTTTTTTGATAACATACGTAAGGTAAAGAATTTACAAAATAAATTTATTTTGAACGGAAATTAAGTCGGATAACACGTAATCGTTTAAACAAAATGAAAGAAAATTACAAGAGATTATAATAAAAGCAAAGTCTACATAATTATTTTGTGCGTATCATGTATGTCAAAGGAAATAATGTATATTTCAGACCTATTTATAAAATAAAAATCCATACCTCTCCTTTTCAAAATTCCTTTTCCTACACTTAGACGGGTATCATTGTCAGGTTCGCAAATACTTGCTCTTTCCACCGCATTTTTCGTAGAAACTTACAATATTTCTTGATACATCGCTTGAATTTCTTGATAAACTAGTCAAGAGCTGAGTATTGGTTTTAAGATTATTGATGAAAATGCGATCTTAAGGTACCTCCAGAGCAAAATAACACCGGTAAAAAACGAGTTTTTTAAACATGGGTTTTCTTTCAAACTTCGCACATTGCGTAACATAATTTTTTTATACTTTTAATTTTAAGTAAAATTCGCCTGTCTTCAAGATGGGGAGCAATATTACGAACATGAGTTGATGCTTCTCTTTGAAAGGAAAAAATGGATTTTTGAGATGTCACCAGAAAACAAAAGAGAATTAAAGCAATGACCCCTTCACCTTGGCGACTTGGTGAGAAACTTGGCGTAAAGTTTAAATAATTAGTGTTAATCAATTAATTTTCATTAATTATAATTAAATAATCGTATTGTCATCTAAAACTATCGTGTATAGAAAGTTTCCGCTCAAATGAGCGTTAAAATGTGAGAAAAAAAGCTTTAAAGTTTTGACACAAGCACATTTATAATATGGGTAGAAGAAACCCATTGAAAATCTAGTGCAATGGGAACAGCGGGACACGAGGACTGATTTCAAGATTTTTGAGAATGGCATCGAGTATATATTCCTGGTTTTTCATCATTGCTTTCCAGTCCAAAGAAACCTTGAAGCGCTTAAACAAACATCATAGGCTTAGAAGGAGGCTTTCTTAAATTAAAATGAAACTTAAGCGACTTCTGCGAAAACGAAATAACCAACATGTGAACTACTGATTATATTCATACGTTGCTCAATTATTATTAGTAATAGTATTTTGCAATCAAAATCCAAAGCCTTCATATTTAGATTCTGACAAACCGAATCACATACACTCTGAAAACTGCTTCACTCCTTCCAAAGGAGAACTTAAAGCCTCGACAGATTTAAAGTACATCAGTCCCACTACGGGATCAGACCCGCGGCGTGTCTGCATCAGGGTGCGAACCCTCGACTCAACGGAAAGAACACTGGCCGCGAATCCACGACCATGGCCACCAGACTACTATGTCCACAATTTCTGAAACATTTAATGAATTTAAACTATGAATCATTTGAAACAGAGGTGCAACAAAATGTTTAAGAAAATGGACAGGAAGAAAATGTCACTTGTAATCTATAGCAATGACTTCTCTCTGATTGAAATTTTCAGCAAGTGGAAATTTAATAAAACCTGCTGTTAAAAAAGGCAAGGATGCATAAATAAAAAAAAATAGTATATAATATATAAGGATGGATATTTACAATTATTATAAGGATTTCTTTTTTATAATGTCTTTTGATTAAGATAAGTATAAAAATTGTTATTACTATTAGTAATTATGTAATGATTTGTTTTTTAAAAATTATTTTGCTCAATAATGCAGGTGAAATATTTGCTTCAAATTGAAATAATTTCATAGGTATTCATGAAATGCATAACAATATTATCACCCCTTCTATATATAAAAATTGAATATTGATCTTATTTTTATTCAAAAGCATTTTAAAACTTATGTTTATATGGATTAGTGATTGCTGTAAAAATGATATAGTGTAGTTAAAATCTAAAATAACTTTTTAATCCAAACATTTTTAATTGATTTCTCTTAATTTTGTATTTTTGTGTACTTTATCATAGTCAAAAAACAATGTCAAAAGTCTTATTTAATGCTACAAATCACTTGAAATTTTTATCATATGTTCATAAATATCTGGTAAATGTGATTGTTTATTAACATCGCATTGAGAAGCAACACGTGGGCTATTGACAAGGGCAAGTGGGCTATTTGACATTAATTATCTACAGGATTTCCTAAAATGTGACATTGTCTAATCATTCTAGATGATGGTATAACGGCTTGTTTGAGTTTTGTCTGAATATTATTTCTCTGCAAAACTTTTGACATCCATCCATTGGGCAAAATATACTTTTATTAAGTAAGAGTTCTTTTTCCTTCTCTGCCTCCTCTTCCTTTGAGAGGCCGAGGTCTCGTGGCCGGTGCATTTTCCATCGAGACATGGGTTTGAGTTCTGATGTCACTAAAGACATGCCGTTCAATGGGGCTGATATACTTTACATCAGTTAAAGCTTCAAGTTCATTAATTGACGGAATATGGATGTTTGGTGAGGTAGATGTATGTTCAGATGTCTACCCCTTCCCTTGAACCAAGTTCCAAATGAAGATGTCCGTCATCAATAGTTCTCTGCTTCAAGTTCAGTTTTGTTAACGTCGCACCAGAAGCAACACGAGGACTATTGGTGACGGACCTCGTAATTTTGAACCTCGGTCAAGTGACGAGGACAACACCTGAGCTGGCACCCCTTCTCCTAACTTCCACATAACGCTACAGGAGGATTAAGTGCTGACAGATTTAACATGCATCAACCTCGTCTACTTGGTGAGTCTTCAGTAGCATCAAGGATCGAACCCGCGACTCAACGAAAAACGCCGGCCACGAGTCTGAAACCATGACCACTAGGCTACCGCGGCCAAACTCCCAACTTCAAAGTGTAACGATAACAAACAATCGATCAATCCCATCTAGACACAGGCTCCTGCCCCGTAAGACAATATCTACCACTATAAACACATCCATAAAATCCCTTTCAGTCGCTGTTTCTAGGTGCTAAATCTTTCAAACGGAGTTGAATGTTCCATTAGAAACTTTTTCTTGATAAGCTTTGTCAATTAGTCCCTCGGGGAATTACCTTCTTTAAAGGTAGTACGAGCAGCATGATCCCGAAGAAGCGATTCTTCTTTATTTTCTACCATTCTTCTCGTCAATCATTTTTTTTTTCCTTTTCTCCATAATTTCTAACGTCTAGATAGGGGAAATGTATTGTTTGGCGCAGTTTGACCAGATTTGGTTCTTGCGCCATAAACTTCAAACTTCTTTTTCGTGAAGGAGTAATTTGAAATGGATGACAGAGTAAAGGGAGTTTTCCAAAACTCTCTAAATTTTAGTTTTGTGTTGGAGGTCATTTCAAAGAACTTCTGGAATGTCATTTTAGCGTAGAGTTTCTTGAAATTACTTATGATTTTTATCCTATAGACTACACGAAAGTCGTAGTGTTAGGGGGAAGGAAATTTACAGTGATAGTAAACTCCGTCATCGCCTAATCCTTCAAGCTTGGAGTTTGAGGTATTATTTATTACGAGGAAAACCCTCAGAGGCAGATTTTTCTCCTCTAGATTTTTTTTTGCAATTAGGTCAAATGTAATAATAACCACTTGGTAAAATATTCTCTTGTTGCTCAAACTTTGTTGTTTGCCCTCCTTATCAGCCGCGGTAGCTTAGTGGTCATGGTCGCGGACTCGCAGCCGGTGGTTTTCGACGAGTTGAGGGTTCTAGCCTTGATGCCACAAACGACCCGTTGTGTACCGTGGCTGATACACGATAAATCTGTCAGGTTCCCAAATCTTGTCGTTGAGGAGGTGTGGAAGTTTGGAAAGGGAGAGACAAGATTAGGTATCATCCACGTCCCTTGATGGAGATTCAAAATTATTAGGTTTGTCACCAATGGCTTTCCTAGAGTCCCACTTTAACTGTCTCAAAGAAAAAAAATCTACAATCTCTCGCTAAATTTTAATAGGGTTTTCTTCAGTGATTTCAATTCTATAAATTATGTTACTTATCTCTTATAGAACCTGTTATTGTCTATAGTGCAAGGGTTTTGGGTGGTGTGATCTAAACTCCTCTCAAATTACTAAGTTAAACTCCATTCAGAGAATTTGCCTTTTGAAAATTACCAAGGCCTATTAAGACGTCTGCGACTTCTGCTTTGCAGGTGATTGCCGGTGTTCCCCCTATTCATCTTACCCTAAAATTTCATTTTCTTAAATATCAAATTTGAAAGCAGAATAATTCCAACTTTTTTTCACCTGATTAATAATATCATATTCGACTAAAATATTTCACTGAGACCTCTTTGTCCTGAAAAACAAATTCTCATTATTAATAAATTTTGATAGCCCTCCGAGAGGGAAATTTACACCGATAGATCAAAGATTGGGTCTAGAACTGGGTTCGTCTCTTGTGTCTTCCACTGGGATGCCCTGAATAAGGTCTATATGTTTAAATTGAATTCTTATAATTCAGTTTTTCAGCTGAGCTTTCGCCAATTGGATTTGCCGTATTGTGGGCAGTGTCTCATAAATTCAAAGTTTCTATTTATTCCGACAGTTTGTCATCAATATTGCTAATGCGGAGTACCAGAAATAAATCGGCCTTTATTAATATTATTAAACAAAAATTAGCAACTAATTCTGATTATTTCCACCTATACTAGGTTCGGGTCCACGTCGGAGATTATTACCATGAAATTGCAGATTCATTAGCAACACTTGCTGTCATTGATGGTGAGGGAATGAATGTTCCTGCCCCTCGATCTTATATACTGAAGATTTTATGAAATAAGCTTTTTTCTGACTGGGAGTCTTGGTGGTCAAATTGTAATACCGGTATTCCAGCTAAATTCTGTATTCCAACACGAATATGAATTTTTATTCTAATTAAGATTTTATTATTCGCTTTTGAATTGGTCAGGGTTCCTTTGTTTGTTATTTAAATCGTTTCCATTTGAAAAATACAAATTTATGTTCATGTGGTTCTGTTGGAGATGCTGACCATTACGTTTTCTCTTTTGCCCTTTTACCAAAAGTTTTGATTTAAAGTATTCTGTTGTTGAAGCGAAACCTATTTGGCTAAAGTCCATGTGAGAAAATCTTAATTTGCATTTCATGCTTAAATCCTGTATTCTTACGGCTCGTAAAATTGCCCAACAAATTTCATTATTGTTTCAATACTTGATTACATTTCCAAATTTTCTATTTTCCATATTGTGAGCGAATAATTGCATACCTAGTATGTTTCATTTCTGATTTCTTCAATTTTCCTTTTTGTGTGTATTACTTGAACTACTGCATATCGACTACTACATATACTACTGCATACCAGGAAATTGTGACGTCAATGGAATACAGATCGATATGCATTCCATAAAAAGAAAGAAATGAAAAGTGAAAAATCGGAAGTATTAGAACTATGACGTCACACTCAATGAACAAATTGTCAACTTATATTTTCTTTTGAATTTTGGAATTAACTTTTATCTTTACTTCTTTGCTCCATTATGTCCTTCTATTTGTTACCCTTTATTGCAGTAAAAACTTAATTTTTTTTCTTTTTGCCTATAAATGCTGAGTGCGGGAATGATTGTCTCCCGAAGTGCCGGTGTGTACCTGCAAGCCTTTTGGGTGAGCTCGGTTCCCTTGGGAATTTTGCCAATAGCCATCGTGTTTCTTCTCAGGGCGACGATAATGAGCAATCACAATCACATTGAACCCTACATCACAGGTAACTGCACTTTCTTTTTCCTCTGGTTTTCAGAATGGTAGATCAGTAGAGGATTCAGTTTGTAATTCCCACTCGCATTGCCACAAAACAAGAGGTTTAATCTATCCTTCATTGGCTTATGCCTTAGCAATGTCTTCTCCATTTGTATAATGTAGGGCCTATTTATTTTCCGATATAGGCTTCTTTTGTTGCCGTTAAAAACTTGTTGGGAAACAAAACCCTCATTTACCACAGATTTCGCAAACTAAAACAAGGTTATTGGCATCATTTTTATCAGCCTTGGCTCTCTCTCCCCATACCTCACAACATATGAGTGCCATGTCTCTTCTGAAAATTATCAAATCAGGCAGGGTTGGCTTTAAACATTTCTTTTTTTCTCGGGTCGTTCCTGTCTTGTTTTTCAAAAGTTCTGCGTTGATCTGTTTTGAATTTTGGCAAATCGCTGTTTCTGATTCGCTATCGCCAGCATACAGGTGTTTTTTTGGTTTATATCAGATTAAAAGCAATTTCTCAATATGTCCCTAACCTTTGCTTGGAAATTGATTTCATCCCCTTCGCAACGTTAGCAGATTTAATTAAGTCTATCTTTTTCACAGTCGTAGATACCATCATTCTCAACAACCAAGTCCAGGAAGCTAATTCCACCTTCACACTGTTCAACCATCTCTTTCCCTTTCACCTTCCAGGTAATTCTAATAATCAATGTTTGAATCTTTTCGATGTTTCTTTTTTAAAACTCAAGTGTAATGATTTCACCAAATACTTACTCAAAAAACTGCAAAATTACGCATAAATCTACACAGAGTTATAGCTGAGCTTATTTACTAAATCGTCACTACAGTCTATCTTACTACAGTCAGATTAACGCAAGCAGGCAGTGGTGGCGCAGAGAAAGAAAGAATGACAGATATTCTACAAAAACTGGAATTCAAACGGTCGAAGACGTAAGCGATTATCATTTGACGCACCCAAGACGTTTTCCTAATATAGATTTCCGCGTCCAAACTCGACGTATATCAAGTTCGACATATTCCAAACTGTATGTATACTGAAGTGACACTGAATAAGTATTCCGAATATTCTTAAATATGTGCGTAAGTTATTATATAAAGATCTTTATCATTAAGTAAATTGCATTTAAGTAAAATTCTAAAAAAACTTCAGGGACAGACATACAATTAAATATGAAATTATAAAAATAGAGAAAGTAATAAATATAAATTTCCTTAAGGTACTCTATCTTTTGATTTCAATTGTTGATCCTTTGAAACTCGAGATGTTCATTCGTTTTGGCGATCGAAAATTTACTTTTTTCACATTGTAGTGAAAGATATTTGCTTTTGAAATTTCGTAACAGTAAGATAATGACGTTTTTTAAAATGTGTGCGCGTAATATATATATATATATATATATATATATTATATTTATATGTGTGTGTTGTCTTTCCAGCGGCACAACTACTGCATTGGGAAAGACCATTTATAGACAAGGGGAGATAGTACCTTTAAGTAATGTTGTATAGTTAGGAATGATTTTGAGTCTTTTCTAAAACCCTTTTTAAAGTAATATTGCGATGTGTCTCTATCTTGAGTATATACTATGCTTGTCGAAAAACCGACAGGAGATGGATCATCGCAAAATGGCTCGCTAGCAGTTTCTATTCCCGCGTATACATCTTCGAACTGAGCCATTCGCGAGATTCTCGATAACTAGTTGAATACGCACCTTTAAGAGACATCACTTCTGCTCTGTCGGCGAGATGAATGTTGTCATGAAAGCCTAATGTCAACAACAGCCACCAGAATTCTTCTCCTTCTGACCACGCATAAAGGGAGGGGGGTGGAGACTATGTCAAAAAATGGAATAATGAATAACAAAGAGGATACATACTGCTTTGAGGTTCAACAAGAACTGCGAAAACCGGATTAAAATAAAATTTAAAAAAAGTTTTAGCCATGGAGGCATTATTTTTCAATCAAACTTTGTACTTGTAATTGGGCCGCGGTAACTTGGTGGTCAAGGTCGTGGGCTAGTGACCGGCGGTTTCCGTTCAGTCGCGGGTTCGATCCTTGGCCGCCAAAGACCCGCCGTGTAGCCGGGGCTGATGCACGTTAAATCAGTTCGGGGCCCAAAGTCCTCCCGTTGGCGTGGTGTGGATGTTAGGAGAGGGGGGTGCCAGCTCAGGTGTCGTCCTCGTCACTTGACCGTGGTTCAAAATTACGAGGTCCGTCGCCAATAGCCCTCGTGTTGCTTCTAGTGCGACGTTAATAAAAACTAAAACTTGTACTTGTAATTTCTGTCAGAAACAATCCGTTTTTTCCCTGGCTGTAAAATATGCTTCACATTTCTTCTATTACGTCGTAATAATAAATGAAATTTTCCCTTAACATGCATAGTAAGAAAATGCGTATTTTATTGAATGTTTCTAAATTCTAAATAATTCTTACATTCTCCAAACTCTCAAAATTATATGAAAATCGGAACATTTTTCAGCCAGAAAATACGTTCCAATTTTAGTTCAGGATCATTGGCAGTAATAGATAAAGGCAGTCTCAAATAAAATAAAAGTATTAAGTTAAATACAATTGAGGAGAAAATCAGACATCTGGATTTTGAAAATCTAACATGAGATATATCCGTGACTCTTACTTAAATGTTGCAAATATTTTAC
Organism: Nephila pilipes; assembly: GCA_019974015.1. Lineage (NCBI taxonomy): Eukaryota > Metazoa > Arthropoda > Arachnida > Araneae > Nephilidae > Nephila > Nephila pilipes. The sequence continues at coordinate 744,497 of BMAW01009525.1, read as the reverse complement.
CATTTCTCACGGAATGAAGTAGATTTTGTAATATAATGAGCAGAACAATTAAAGAAATAAAAGGAATGTTTACTTATGGGAAATCATATAAGGTATCTAAAAAATGTATTTATTTTTACGTTCTAAGAAGGATGTCAATTATTTCTGAGGAAAGTATTTCTGTTAGCTCAATAATCACTACACAGAAAAATAACGGCTTCACAATTCTCCTAAAACTCTACTTAATTTTATCATTTAAGACCACATTTTTAGATTTTTTTTTTACATAAAAATGAAGGTAGTTTTTCCAGCCGAGATATTTAATTTTTATGATTTTTTTTTTTTTCAATTTATGTCAAAGGCTTTAAGCAGAAAAAATCTATTTTAATAAATATAAGTAAAAAAATTATATTAAGCTTCTATTTGAAAATGGACCAAACGTTATAGCAATATTTTTTTTTTAATGTCAAATAACATATAATGTATAAAAAAGCGGGGTGCCTACTACTGCTACCATTTAGCTAAACCTAAACTAAGTAGTTGTAATAGTAGGCCTTTTAACTAGATACCTACTAAGTAGTTACCGATAAATTAGTGCCATAGCTACTTACTTATATATGAGATCCAAAGAAGTCTTTAGATCTCACGAATCCTTAAGCTTTTAGAAGAAAATATATATTAATTTACCTTAAATTTTCTTATACCTTTTAGTCCGATCTTTAAATATAACTAAGCTTGTGACGTTAGGCTATTCTCGATTTTCTCTTCACTAACCTAGGGGACTTTAATTGAGATTGATTGCATGAAATAACAATTTCTTCCCAACCAAAATGAAACGCGATTATGTCAATTAGATGCAGGTGGAAATAAAGTGAAGTAATTCAGATATAATGGTAAAAAGTGAAATTTAGAAGAAAGAGAGAGGTAAGTGAAATTTAGAGGAAAGAGAGAGGGTGGTTAACTCTTAGTTTTGTTCTAACAAGAGGCCGATAATATCAAGAGTAAGTTACCACTTAGTTCTGTCGCAGAGGATTTGTCGGAAAAAGCCACTACAACTGGAAGGGTTTGGTAGGAGCACATAACTACAGTGATATTTAAATTGGTCGGCTAACCATACAGTCCAAAGAGAGTCATTTAATATTATACTATAGTAATTGATAAAAATATATAGTTAAGTTGGAGTAGACTTGTGTGTCTTTGGAGCAGTTATTGACTTTTAGTGTTAGTACATTTTGATGAACTATAACACAAGAGTCGGAAAGAAATAATCGTTCGTTAAAAGCTTGATTTGAAAAAAATGTTTTTATTTACTTATTTTTATGCTTAATTATTCACTTTATATCAATTATTTATTTACTTACTTTTAGTCTACAAATGTAAGACTGAAAAGACATGAGCTATAAGTATGTACAAAATTTTAACTCATTTAGACGTTGTAAGTGTAAGGCTCGGGCCACCAGGTCCCCATTAAGTCCGTCACTGATAGAGAATACGATAGTAATGAATTGCCTTCGGAGATGCATGTGTATGCAAAATTTCAACTCTACCGGACGATAGGAAAGAGGTTAATATTTGAGTACAAGTTTTGAACGGGAAAGAAACATACGTTGAACATATCACGTTAAATAAAATCTTGTAAAAATGAAGATTTAATACAAATATTTTTTAAACAAAAACCTGTTGTAAATCATTACATATTTTGTCGCATTGATCTTTTCAATAACATTTTCTGCTGTCAAAATATCAGACCAGAGTACGAAGCACAATTCATAAATTCGAAAGTGAAAAATCCGGACTTCATAAAATTCAATTGAACATTTCATTTCAATGAAAGTTATTGTGTCCCTATTTTACATAACTCCCATTTCGTAACGTTTCTGATTCACCATAGCTAAGATTCATTCTGCTGCAAATGTCAGATGAAGACATGGTTCTTCTGAAGCAGTTACTTTTTCCACAGCAGCTATTTTAAACTTGGCGATCTTTCGATGTTATGATTGATATACATTCATTTTTAGCTAAAAGCGTGTTTTTTTTTTCTTTCCCTTCTTGAAAACTTCGTTTCCCCGATTTTTAGTAAAGAGTTAATTTTTTAGAAAATGACTAAAATTTAAATTTTGCTTCAGTGCGTTTAAACATAAGTTTCTTTGTTAGATAGAACAGTATTCCAAGAAAAGAAGAGTAAATCCTACGAAAATACTGGAAAATCCTAAAAATGCTCCCCTCCCCCTTCACAAATGAGTTTCCTTTTCGCCTTTTAACTTTTTAAAGAACTGTTGGACCCCATTAAACTACGAGTTAATTGAACCGTGAGTTGCAGTATTAATATAAAAAAATTGAAGGATAATATAAATTCCAACATCAATATGAATTTTCTGCGTTACATTTACACTCTTTTGACATTATTTTTAATTTTTATGGAAATCACTCATAAAAGAAAAGAAAAATTATTTAAGTCTTAAAATTTCACCTATACAAATGGTTGAATATACAGCTCTTCTCATTGACCACGAGATCTTGAAAATAATCTCTAATAAAAAAAAAAATAAAAAAAAAAATCCAAACTGGAGCATTTCACTTTTCGCGAAATGGTATATCCAATACTAGCATCCAGATAAAAAGAAAAAGATAACTAAAAAGCATTAAAATGGTAGACGGTCTCTTAGCCCCTAACTTTCAAAGGATGCATCTCAAAGGCAACATTTTGTTCATCTCTTCTCAGTCGGTTTTTTTATATTCTCTCTTTTGTGACGAAAGTTACTGTCTTACTTTACGATCAGAACACTTGCGTGTTCTGGTTTCGTTAAAGATTCCTTCTCTACTATTGCAATTCTTCCCCCCCCCCCGATCTTTTCAGGTGCTGAAACCCCTTTAGATATTTCTTTCTCATGCTTCTAATATCCCTCTTTCAGAGAATAAGTTTTTATTGCAAAGTGGAACTCCCCGACAGGTTTAATACACGATATATAAAGCAAGATGGAATAAAAGTGTTAATATCTGCTCTTAGCAGGAAGTCCTGACGTCATATGAAAAAGGATTAATCTGAATTACATAAAAAGAATGAATCCAATAAGAATAACTCGCGATTGGTAAAATCGCGAGTAAGCGAATCGTGAGTTAATGGCGTGCAATTTAATGTCCTCCGCAATATATTCTATTTACTTGATTTTATCACTTGTGATTAGTAATTTACACAGTTTTCATACTTTTGTTCCCAAATGATTACTAATTTGCACAATTTTCTTTTTTGTCTAATTGGCAAAATAATTTTTCGTACACTTCTTAATCATAAATTATGATTAAATCAAATAAAAGACTGAAGTGAACAACAAAGTATTAAATTAATTTAAGGTGCAGGTTTGTTCAAAATAAGTCATCCAATTTCAAAATTCTATATTTTCATAAATAACCGACACAGAATGATCAATAATACATAAATTCAAAGGTAAAATAATTTTTTTTCTGCAAGAGTTCGGTATAACTTCCTTTAGTTACACATATAGTGTCAATTCGATATGTAAATTTTCCTGCCCAACATATTTTTAAGTGTTAGGGGTAATTGATTATACAGCAGCAGAAATGCGTTGTTGAAGTTCATATAAATTTATAGGCAATGGTGGCCCATACCTTTTATCTTTTACAGACCCCAAAGAAAGAAATCGTATGAGTCTGTATCAGGTGATTTAAGTGGCCAGATGTGTAACGCCAAGTCATCTGATCCACTGCGATCGATCGAAGAGCGAGGTAGCTCCATGAAATCTTCTGAAACAGCTTTCTTGAAATAGCTTCGCGAAGAACTCACGAGGGCCCTCTAATGTCCCTAATATAAACCTTTCACGGTTTTTTATTTTATTCATGCATTTTTGTCATTCTGTGTCATTTATTTTTGAAAATATGGAATTTTGAAACGGGTTGATTCATTTTGTATAACCCTGTATTACAATAACAGGAAAGCAAAATCATTATAAATTTTTTACATTTTATCAAACAAATATACAAAAATATAATGCAAAAAAAAGTATTCGTTCACTTCATTCAAGAGCTGCAATTAAGAAAAATTTAGTTACGTAATACAAATTAAAATACTTTGTGTAAAGTCCTTTACCTTGAATGATTGCTTTTCGAGACGTAGCGGCATAAATCCCGCTAATATTTTTGAGACCGTTTAGTCTATGCTATTTCATCCTCAATGGGAACCTCTTTTAATTTTTTTTGCTTGTGATATACAATTTCCATTTTTGAGCATCCATAAATTATCCATCGGATTTAGATCTGGAGATTCTGGAAGAGTTACCAATCGTCTTCGCTTCAATGTAAAGTAATCATAAAGTGGTGACCGTAGCAGAATGGGTCGTTACAGTGAAAGTTAAAAGTTTGCCTAATTTCCTAGCACTGTTTCATTAATTATGCCGCAACACATCAGTATATCTGTTGTCATTGTTGTGTAAATAAGATCTAAGTTTTCTACTCCATCAGAAGTCGTACATCTCCAAAACAATACCAATACCCCATTGTGCTTGAGAGCTGGGAATACATATGGGCTACGAAACTTATGGGCAAAAATTTAAGGAATGATAGATTTCACCACACATTGCATAAGCGGAGAGTAAAGCTGTGAACCGCTAGACAGCGTTGTAATGGAAAGCATAAAGCGCGAGGTTTCTAATATATCGTCAATTCTACTGGTGATTTCAGGACGCATGGCTACGTTCAGGAAAGGCCTTTCCTGATTACTGTATCACCCCTTAAATTTTTGCCCATGAATTTCAAAATACCCTCTATGTTTCGGATTAAAAGCAGTTTGAATTTTTAGATTAAAAATTACTGTTTTTCAAAAATCCGTAGGCTTACTTCTGTAGGTCAAAGCAAATTCCAAGCATTTTCTCCTATTTATTTCATTTATGAAAGATTTTTTTCCATGGGGCTCTTCCTTTTAAACCTGCACTGGGGAGATAATTTCTTATCATTTGTGGTATTACTCTGACATTTGATGTTTCAAGGTCTTCAACAACTTTTTGAGCTGCACCCATTGGATTTTTTTAATTCTGTTTGAACAACTTTTCTTTTTGCCCCGTTGTTAATTTGCTAGGTTTATTTTCGATGCATACTGTTTCTTTATACATTCTCACTATGGTAACGGTAATCGCCAAAAATTACGAGGTTTCTATTAAAAAGTTTTAATTTTACCCTCTCATCATAATTAAATAAAGTTAATATCATAATTTAATAAGTTTTCATAATTAAGAATTATTCTCACTATGTATCCAACAGTTGTGGATGGCAATTTAATCGATTTTCCAATTTCTTGGTATGTTTTATGTTTTTTCCCCATTTTTATGGAACTAAATGATACGATTTCTCATCTTTAGAGATACCTCTCTCGTTTTAGGTGGATTTCTCACTTACATCAAGAACAATATCGATTAAATATCAAAATTCACACAAGAATTATTCGAAATTAACAACTGTTGATAGTCTACTATGCAAATAATCTTTTCACCCCCACCATCAGCACTATGGACGCAATACGTATGTCACCGAGGAAGTATATATTTACATTGTTTTCAAGAAACTTTATACTTCATTCAGGTTAGAAACTTATTGTTATTTCATCAAAATTTTTGAGCGTTTAATCGAAAACATATGGTAAATGTATTGTATTAACTCTCCAAGCGTTTTTCTTTTTTGTGTAAAGCTATGCCTAAAACGAACGCCCAGCTACCGGTTGCGAAAAGATTTCTCTTTTCTTTTACATCTTCGAATAAGCAGAATTTGCCTATTCCTTTCCCCTATAAAGACGAGGGTGGTTGATAAAAAAAAACCCATGTAAGGGACATTTTTATTTCTCAATTTATTATCTTTGTCTCTCGTTCACAGCGATTGCGTGGCAAATTTTGTGGGAAGGGCTGGTACATCGTTTGTGATTCAGATTTTGCTCGACCCCCACTGAGAAGTTGTTCGACGATCCACGAAGTCTCACTAAATTACAAACAAATCAAGGGTAAAAAATAACGCTTGAAAAAAACTGGTGAGTTGAAAGTTGAAAAATGTATGTTTAATTCAAACAGAATAAAACTCCTTTATTTGTTTGTGTCATTTTTGAAAATTTCGAAAAAAAAAAAAAAAAAAAAAAAAGAAAGAAAGAAAAGAAAAGAAAAAAATTATATTGGTATCACGATTTGAGCCAGGAAAAGCAGCCATTATTCATTGTTGAATATTAGACCAAGAAAATAAGCACATTTTCGTGTTTATTAAAAAAGTAATTTTTAGTGTTTTGTCATTTTGGATAGACTCACACGATCTGACTCTGGTGCTTTCAGAAATGTCACGTTTAGCGTTTAATAACGGTCTGTGATTATTGATATAGTAGGGTGACCAACTTTTTCATTATTATTAAAAGAGTACGAATGGCGTACCATTATAAACGATTATTAGATTTGGGTAATAAAAACTGACCTTTCTTCATTCAATTATATTTTTAATTTAAAATAACATAAAGAATTATTTTAATATTTTTATATAATCTATATAAATTTTTATCCTTAAAATTATATTTTCTGTTGAATGAATCTTTTCAGTATAAGTAAATTTTATTCCATAACGTACACATTTCAGAACAACTTGCACTAAACGAAAATATCCTCTCTCTATCAACATTTATGCCAGTGAAACATAGTTCACATTGAGTCAATAATTTTAAATTTTAATAGGGGATATATTTTTTTTCAAAATACGAAAACATTTCTAACCACCTTCAATTCTCATTTAATTTTTCATCCTTCCGTTTCTTTAGTGTTCCTTCCTTTAAATACATTTTCACATAAAACTTTAAACAGAAAATTGTCATTGATAACTACATCTTTCAATTCAGTCAATACAAATTCGCTTGTGAGAGAAACTTCTTCCCAATTAATTTTGTCATTCAAAACAGTACTCTTAAACCAATTTAGTTCAGTGAAGTTGATAGACAATCCCGAAGAAAAACATTTTCAAAAAATCCTCTGGACACAGGGTCCCAATAAACCTGTCCAAATTTATAAATTAAAAACAGTTACTTACGGTACAACACCTGAATGATATCTATCTACGAGAGTGTTAAAACAACTTGCGATTGATGAGAAAGTTAAATTCCCCATCGCAGCTAACATCGTTCAACAAGACGTGTATTTAGATGATATTTTAACTGGATGTTCTAATTTGAAGGAAATTGAAATACTTAAGTAAGAACTTGTGCAGCTTTTTGAAAGTACAGGAATGACTGTGCACAAATGGTGTTTCTCACATTCAAACAGTGATTTGCCTGATCTTCAGTTCAATCAATTGTCTGAAGAAGACAATGTGAAAACAAGTGTTTGGAGGAATAGTTCTTCTGATACCTTTTGTTTTAAAGTTCATATCACGGAAAATTTGGTTTTCACTAAAAGAGATGTCTTCTCTCAGATTGCCTGCGTTTTCGACCCACTTTGTCTTTTAGGATCTGTCATCAGTAAAACCAAATTCTTCATACAAAGTTTATGGCTTCTAAAAATAGACTGGCATGAGAAACTACCTGCAGCGGTTGTCAATGAATGGTCTACATTCGAGCAATCCTTTCCTGCTTTGGAAAAGATTAAAATCCCAAGATTTTTTTTCTTTTAAAAGATCCTAGAGAAATCTTACGTCACGGATTTTCTGAAGCCTCTGAGAAGGGATTTGGTACTGTTATTTATATATACCAATGCAGACTATCAATGGCGATAATAATAGCGAAATTTTGTGCAGCAAGTCAAGAGTGGCATGGTTTAAAACCCTAACCATTCCCCAATTGGAGCTTTCTGTCTGTCTCCACTTTCCAAACTTATGAACAAAGTTTTGACTGCTCTAAAAATGGACATTTCACAAGTGAATATGCATTTTGATTCCACAATTGCATTAAGTTGGATTAAAACCTCACCTCACCTTCTTAGAACCTTTGTGGATAGCAGTTTTAAAAATTAAAAATCTAGCTGAAAACTTTTTGTGGCATCATATATTTTCGGAAAACAACCCAGCGGACCTCCTGTCCAGAGGCTTGAATTCTATAGATATGGTAAACTGTCATTTATGGTGGAAGGGTTCCAACCTTTCACAGACTGACAATGCTAAACAATCTCAGAACAATGTCACTGAAATTCAAAAAGAACTAAAAAACATTTCTTCTAAAAATTTGTTCCTTTCAAATCAACTCGATTTTTTCAATACAATTGTTTCTGTAACCAATACCTGTCGTAAATTAATTAGAGTTATAAGTTTTATTTTCAAGTTTTCCAAGAATACCAAGAGTTACCATGTGAACGAGTCATTGGTCCTCTTTCACTTAAAGAACTTGAAAAGGCCGAGCTCTGGTTATTACATTCTGTATAAAAAGTATAATTTTTTGAGGATATTAAAAACTTGAAAAAGGGTGAGCCTGTTCGAAACAGCAAGTTAGCCTTGTCAAATTGTTTTATGGATAACAATAATATTATTCGTATTGGAAGAAGATTACAAAATTCATCTTTGTCATTCAATGAAAAATATCCTATTGTACTACCTGGTAAGCTTACAGTAACTTTAATGGTCATAAAATATTCGTACTTAATACCTGCATATTGGTTCTAATAATTTGCTGCATCCCATTCGTCTTAAATATTGGCCCCTTAATGGTAGAAATCTAACACGTAAAGTTGTTCATAATTGTGTGTGTGTGTATTATATGTTTTAAAAACAAGCCTATAGCATTAAATCAAATTATGGGTAATTTGACCAAGGAAAAAGTAACTCCCACTTTTCCTTTTAACAACTGTGGTGTGAACTTCTGTGGCGCTTTTGTGGTGAAATTTAAAAATCAGTGTAAGGGAGTGCTTAATAAAATATACGTTTGCATTTTTGTATGCATGGCTACCAAAGCAATCCATTTGGACTATGTGTCCGACCTTACTTCGAAGTCTTTTATTGCCTGTTTAAAAAGGTTTTATGGTAGACGAGGTAAAAGTTCTAAAATGATTTCAGATAATGGAAAAACCTTTGTTGGTGCAAATATTGAATTAAAAAAGTGGCATGAATTACTTAAATTTCCTGAGGAAACATTAATTAAATATTTTAATGACGAACATACTGAATGGCATTTTATACCTTCAAATTTAGATTAAAGCGCGTAGCTGGAAATTTCAATTTAACTCTTGAAGAATTTATCATGTTACTTGCTGAAATAGAAGCTGTTTTAAATTCCCGACCCCTAACCCCACTTTCATCAGAATTTGATAATTTTGAGACTTTGTCCCCTGGTTACTTTCTTATTGATAGTCCTATTACTGCCCTTCTCGTGCCACAACATACGAATGTTAAAGAAAATACATCGTCAAGATGGCAGATTGGTTAAAGAATTAACAATTTGGAAAAAGGACTATCTAAACAATTTACAAGAGAGAAGCAAATGGAAATTCGCTAAAGATAACGTTAATATAAGTACTCTAGTATTGATAAAAAATGAATCTCTTCCAGGAACGAAAGTACTCACGGGAAGAATCGTAGATGTTTTTAATTTCAGATTTAATTAGTTTTTAATTACCTGTATTACAGTTATCCTCTAATAGAAGACAAATGAGGAGGAATTTTACTCAAATAGATATTTTTTTAAACTTGAAACTTCAAATAATTCGTAATCAAAAGTACCTAGACAAGTTTACAGTTGACACATACGCATATAAACAAATTAAAGGTGTATAGATGCATTTAATTACTAATTTTAGACGATTAAAATCCATCAATATTAATTTGAGGGAAAACCCTCATTTATCTGCTGTTTGAAGCAAATTCAAATTCGATCGCTTAAAATTCGGATACATTTCGATATCTTAACAACACAGAACTAGTGATTGTATGCCAATTGTCCTAAACAACTGACTTTGAAATTATGAAAAAACTAATAGATTTTTAAAATTTTATTTCCCCCCGTTGTTATTTCTATTAATATATAAATATTTTTTAAGTAATGTAATACAGGAGCTTAAAAATTATTCATTTGTAATAAGTTGAAGAGTTTAAATCGTTTTTAATTTAAATGCGTTCGGGTTTTTTGACTTCATATAATGAAATAATAATTATTTTAAAAACTGAAAGTATTGATTAAAATAAGAAAAACGAAACAAAATAATATAGTCATTGTTTTCATATATTCTTTGAAATTAAGCAGATGTTTTATAAATAATTATTTAGCGATATTTTTAAAGGTTTATAAATATTTTATAAAGACTTAATTCTTTTTGACAATTTTAATATGAAGGGAGGGGGAATGTGAATTAACCAAGCAAAGAAGACACAAAAAGAGGGAGAGAAAAAAAAATTTGTCCGAATAAAAATAAAATAACAGATTCCCCTACCCCACCGTAATTTATCAAGGCATCAAATTAATATTGAATCAAAAGTGAGTATATAATCTATTTTCTTCTCTAAATCGGCATTTTGGTTCATTTAAAACAAATGGTTATACTGCGAAAGCTACATCTAAGAATGTATTTGATTCAAACCCAGCTGATATATAGACACTTTCTGATGTCTAATACATTTTTGATGACGACTAAAGAAAATTTTTACTGCCACTCTTATGAGCGAATGTCTCAATGGAAAATCCCTCAACCCTAAGGGAAAGATCGGCGTTCTTCCTAATGAGCCATAAAATTTCCTGCTAATGTTCCAAGTGTCACCAAAACCCTCCCCAATTATCTATCAAGATGTTAAATCCTTAAAGGGGGAAAGGAATTCGGAAAAAATGCGTGTAAAACGAACTTGCAGTAATCCCGTGATGAAGAAAAAAATTCGTTTGGACCGTTTTCGGTGAGTTCATGACCATACGAAATTATACGTTTGGTCGCTTTTTGAAGTGCCTCGAACAGGACGAGTTTATACTTGCATTATCCCAAGAGGGTGAAAACTATTTTTGTTAAAATATCTGTTTTTATTTACTTAAAAATTAAAAATATCAGAGTGTAAAAATTATTATTTTGCATACTCTATATATCTGAGCAGCACTTTAGGCAAGGGGTAACCAGTAGGGTAGCACCTGCAAACTAACATTCAGCACATCAAAAACAGTGTGCCTGTCTATAACATTTTCAAAAAAAGTTAAGGTTAGAAGATCTACTGACATTCCAAACTGAAGGGAATTATAAATAGAACGTTCTTTCCATTAAGTTTCTTGGTGTGACGTGAGATAGTGTCATGACGTTTTACCAACACTTTAAAGAAATTAGATGAAAACTGAGATCTTGACGCACAAACTAACCCTTATCGCACGAAAGTTTTACGGTTGACACACGGAACTTCTCAGAAAAGAATATCTGGGTGCTATCTAAATGTTTGCAATCTTTGGAATGGTGCACGAGACCACAGACTTAAGCTGAAGGTTTTCTCAAACTACCTTAATGTAGTATAAGGAATATGCTACTCTTAGCAATAAATCAAGCCTACAAGACTACCTCAACGGCAGCTGTTCAAGTTGTCTCTGTTCGTCCCCTAGATATAACTGTGAAATTAAACTACTTTAAATTCCTCATTCAACATACGAAGGAGCCCCCCCCCGTCTATAGTTCAAAGGGGGCGGAAAGCTATAATATAAACACTCTTTGATATCTGGAGTCTTCATCCAGCGGACAGAATTCAAGTCCACTACTACCTGTCAAAGCCTGACGGATGTAGGTTTTAAATATTCACAAATGGATAAAGCCTAGATGGCAAAATAGGAGTCGTATTCATGGTCTTTCTATTCTGCAGCAAATTAGAGAAGTGCTTTTCATACTAGATCACAACATGGTACTCCAGGCGGAAGCAATAGCTTTCTTGAAAACAGTTGAATGGTGCTATAGACTTTCTCAATACCAAAAGTGTTCATATATATATAATACTGTCTCATTGTCGGTACTAGTCTTCCTAGAGAATCCAGATAATAAGCACCATCTGGTACAGAATTTCAAGGTGGTAATTCAAAGGGTAAGGACAGAAAAGGAAATCTACCTCCACTGGATGAAGGCCCACATGGGGAAATGAAGAGACAGATGAAGCCGCAAAGAATTCGGCTCAGCTCCCTGATATTATACTCTCTCTCTGCCAGCTTTTAAATAAAATAAGCTGAGAGTAAAGAGAATCAGTGGCATAAGAGATGGCAGAACAGTGCCAAAGGTATGTTAACGCACTAAATTATATCTAGACCGGAGCTACGACTCCATGTTCGGGACAGGGGAATTATGTAGTTGGTCACAAGTCATGGCAGATTCCAAGTCTACTTCAAAAGATTTGGAGTCTCATTTCAAGGTGACAGTGACAAAGCCGTTCACTATATGACAAGCTGCTTGAGAATGAAAGGCATGACCACAAGACTTGATCTGGCTTACGGGTTGGCCAGATTTAATGAGATCAGTAGAAGTGATTATTCCATCCATCACAAAAGTAACAAGGTAAGATCCCCCATTATGTCAGTGTAAATCACATACAAATGCAATAATTTATGGCGAAGTGTAGATTGCATACTACGTGACAATATAACTCTCCGACCTGTAACACACAAAGGGGCACTCTCCTCAAGTGCATAAATTAGAAGATAGCAGGTCCGTGCCTGGTTTGTCGATTTCTCAAGTCATCGGTAATCAGCCGGTGTCAATCCCGGAAAGTGGGTTCTAGAAGTGAATGTATTAGAAGGGACGCATCTGAGACCGTTGCACTAAGGCACACTGCCACACAAATGCATATGCATCCCTGAAGCTTTGATTAGTTACCTAGTGTTTAACTGAACACTTCCCTACTTTAAATCCGTAGTGCACAATGTGTGGAACGGGGAATAGATGTTCGAAATATGTATACATCCGGGAGTATTAAGTAACATAATTTCCTTTGAAAAAAAGTTTCATTTCATAATCTACATCTTTTTTAACGGAATTGAATTTCTAGAGTTACATTTGGTTTAGATATCGATCTCAATCCTTCTCTTAAGTTAAAATTGTTTTTATTTCAAAGGTAGGTGTATTTTCCGGATTTTGCAATAACAATTTCCAAAAATGCTGCTGCTGTAGAAATGGAGGTGTTGCATTTCAATGATTTTGCGGTGAACTGTTACTTTCGAAAAAGTAACAGAAATTCTTATTTCTAGCAAGAAATGTTATTCTTTTTTAAAAAATTTTTCAATGCCTTATAATAAACTGTTGAGTAAATCTTTAAAAAAAAAAGTGTTTTCATGAAATTTTTAAATCAAGAATTTAAACTGATATTTATTAGATTACAAATACAGTTTATCATTAACAAATTTAATGAAATGAAACTAGGTTACACCAACAATTTAGTACAGTACTCTTTCTATAAACTGGCACTTCTATAATCCGTTCTCGCCTTGCTGTTCGGCGTTTTTACACCGACTCAAAAGAATTTGAAAATTATTTTATGCCTTCTCTACTTCAACGGAATAATATAAAGTATTTAGACATTTCATGTATTTGACGCTTTGTGTGTACTAATATTAAGCTTTATACAATAATTCATGGCTTTTTTTGTTTGTTTAAATGCGTTATTGTTATTGATTTTCCAATAATCCAGTGGTGCTTTGGTCCGACATCTACAAAATTTACCGAGATAGCATTGTACACACACACTCACACACACACATTAGCCGCGGTAGCCTAGTGATCATGGTTTCAGACTCATGGCCAATGGTTTTTGTAGAGTCGCGGGATCGATCCTTGGCCACCCAAAGACCCGCCGTGTAGCCGAGGCTAATGCACGTTCAATCTGTCGGGGCCCAAAGTCCTCCCGTTGGGTTGGTGTGGAAGTTAGGAGAGGAGGTGCCAGCTCAGGTGTCATCTTCGTCACTTGACTGATGTTCAAAATTACGAGATCCGTCGCCAGTAGCCCTCGTGTAGCTTCTAGGGCGACGTTAATAAAAACTAAACTAAAGAAACACTTTCTGTTATAAAAAAAAAGATATTTTATCAACTCTCCGTTCTTCTTGTTTTCTTTCTTTAATTTACCGAGATATCAGGTTTAGATTTTGCATTTCCGAAGACCGTCACGAAAGCTTGTTGCGTTTTAAATCTGTCAGGGTTCAAAGTCCTCTTGTTTGCCTGGTATGAATACGGGTTCTGACTCGCGTACTTTCCTCGTCATTTTGTCATGGTTTGAATCAACGAAGTCTATCTTTATTGTTCTCGATGATAATTTAAATTAGCATTCAAACTAATTCCACTAGGCAACTGCGACCACTTAGTTAGTTGAAATTACATGAATCAATCAGGTTGTAAATTGACCATGATTCAATTTATGAGCCGGACGTTGAGGTCCGATTCCAAATGGTCTTCGTGCGACATTAACTCACCATTAATATCGATTCATTGGTCATACTCCCTAAGTCAGCCTTCTCCATGCAGGGACCCGGATGCAAAAAATTTTTTGGAACCCTAATTTTTTTTTAAAGTAAAAAAAAAAAGGACACGAATATATATTTCTGTTTTTGAGAGCTAATGTGGGTGCATTAATTACTTCAGAAAATTTTTAAAAATTTGCAATTTTTTTTTTTCTTAATATAGCAAGTGCATTTAAGCGTTTTGCACACGTGCGTGACTAAAAAGTTCAGATTAGGGGTGGGGATACTCGGTAGTTCCCAGAATCAAACAACAAAAAATAACCATCCGCATTATTAAGAATAAGTGTTGAAATTATAATAGATCTTCCTCTCTACTATAATAATGTTTTCTATAAAATAATCTTTACGTCACATTGACAACACATATACACACAACAGGAATATTCTAAGGTTTTCAATTGTAGGAGTATATTATTTTATTTTTTGATCATGTTGGGGTCTCCTCAATCGCGGAGCCCCGGTGAATAGGTGCCCCCCAGATGGTCGGCCCTAATAAGACCACTGGTCTGAACAGGAAACCGTCACTAAAAGCCGTAACTATGAGATGAGGTGCATTCTCTGCTATTGGTCGTCGTATCTCTTCTATTTAAGTGGTTTTTGTTTGCAGCCTATGAGGAACTGGTTCCTATGATGGACCAGTTTCATTATTAGTGAGTCTCTATCATTTCATCACTAATTACAAATTAATAAAAATAAATAATTAGTAATAACACATTAATTAACAATGCGCGTGAACCATCCCCAAAACCATTTCCTTATATTGTGTGCAATAATTTTAGAAATTGGTTAAAAAATATTGTAGATAATTTGTTTGTTTTAGTGATGGTTTATTCACGTGACACTCAAAAGCAACACGAAGGACCTCTTAATTTTCAACCTCGATCTAGTGATGAAGACAACACTTGAACTGGCACTATTCTCTCCAAATTTCCACACCACGTCCATGGGAGGATTGGGAGCTATAAGCCTAGCTACACGGCAGGTTATTAGTGACTCTAGGATTTACCACTATGATGCCGGCCATGAGTTCGCAACAAAGACCACTGGGCTGCCGGGGCCACGATAGTTTGTTTTTCTCGTTGTCCTTTTCTGCCCGATACGAAGTCCACAAAACACAGTCAAGCAGACCTCTTAATTTTGAAGCACATTCGGGTGATGAGGTCAACTCCTCAGCCGGCACCCCACTTTCCATATTCACGCCCTGCCAACATGAGGACATTCACTCTAAAAGTGTAGGAAAGTCTCTCTTGAAATCATACACTCATATTTCAGTTTGGTTGGTTGGTTTTATGGGATATAGAGCAAAAAAAAAAAAAAAAAGGGGGGGGGAAGCTATTAATCTCATACTTCAAAAACTATTTATAATATAAATAAAATTTTTATTTTCTTTTATTTTTAATGAATTTTTTTTTCTCCACTTGCCCTTTTTCTTTTAAATTTGCATACTAGTCGATTGACTACTTTCTAACATCGTGCAAAGGGGCAATATGAGGGCTGTTAGCAACTTCTTAATTTTGAGCCTTGGTGATGTGACGAGACCGACTCATGAGATGGCCCCTCCCTCTCCAAACTTCCACACCA
The DNA here is from genome assembly GCA_019974015.1 of Nephila pilipes. Classification (NCBI taxonomy): domain Eukaryota; kingdom Metazoa; phylum Arthropoda; class Arachnida; order Araneae; family Nephilidae; genus Nephila; species Nephila pilipes. The sequence continues at coordinate 728,536 of BMAW01009525.1, read as the reverse complement.
CGGGAGGACTTGGAGCCTAGACTTAACTTGCATCAGACGTATTACATGGTGGGTCTTCAGTAAAATCAGGACTCAATGTCTTTGCATACTAATTAACATCTTGTCATTAGGATTGAAATTAAGACTTACAAGAAAGAAAAAATTGTGCTTCTGTATGTTGAGTACAAAGCAATTTTTATAATAATTCGATTTCCTACAATGATAAAAAAAAAATATGAAGTATATTCTGGAATGATAAGTTATTTTCTAATAAGTCATTGTGGTAGGTAGCTGAGTGTTCCTGAGTCGTGGGTTCGAGTCCTTTTTCCACAAAACACCCATTGTGTAGTGGAGCTGATGGATGTCAAGACTCCAAGTCCTCCTGTTGGCGTGATGTGGAAGTTTGGAAGGGGGGATTCCATCTTAGGTGTCATCCTCATTCCAAAAATACGAGGACTCAAAATTACGAGGTCCATACCTCGTATTGCCTCTCAGTGAGACGTTAATAAAACTATCAAGTCCGTTTTTAATAGCAAGAGAGCAATGTTAATAAAAATTCAATTCTAATAATAAATGTTGTGACTGAATTGGTGTTGCATTAGAAGGGATATGATGGATCTCGAAATTTCGATTCACAGTTTAAGTGGCGATCATGACATCTTTCCTTCCGATCATGACAACTTCCACCTCACACCGAATTCCCTTTTCTCAGGAAACGTGCTGCAGCCACAAAACTCAATACGATGGAGAACCGACGTGTTGTGGGGCTGATGCACATTACGTCCAAAGTTTACCCTTAGCGTGGTGTGGAAGTTTGGAGAGAGGTGCCAACTAGGTGTCGTCCTCGTCACTTGACTGAGGCTCAAAATAGAGAGGTCCCTCATTTATCACCCTCGTGTTGCTTCTCAGTGCGACGTTGATTAGCATCAAAATCTAAATCAATCCACACGATAGGTTTTTGTGGAATAAAGACTCGAACATCCTGTTTAATTTGAATATCCCCAGCCACGAAACTCGTTCTTTAAAATATATCAAATTAAGTTATTAGAAATTAGCAATGTTTAGTTAACGTTTCAATATCGATATACCATATTGTTGGTGAAACAAATTTCTATATGTACTTAAAAGAAACAAAAGTTAGTTATATGTGCGCTGTAATTTCAGATTTCCCTTCAGTGTGACAACATTTTAAAAATATACTAAAATTTATAGTATTACTTTCAGTACTAAAAACGCAGATTTTAGGAAGAAAGAATCATTATAGAATAAAAGTTGAAAAATATCATATAGCAACATTAATTCCATTGTAATAAAAATTTTCTCAAGACTCAAGCATTTACAAAAAACAAAACTGTTAACTATTTAATGTGCTTACATTTTTTTCCTGAAAAATTATTTACCTAAAAACATTTAAGAAAACAGAAAAGTTAAGTAATTTTAAATTATAATATCGTTCAAGCAATAATTTTTCTTAAAAATTGACATTGTCTGGAATGTTTAAATAGAGAACATATTTAACACTTTTTTACTATAAATGTATTTATCGAAAAAGAATAATCCAATATATATTTCAAAATTCTTGATTTTTAAACAAGTAATATTAATTAATAATCAATAAATAAGGATTTTCTTAAAAAAAATTTTTTTTCCCCAAAAGTAAGATTTGCATATCCAAAAAATTTTGTAATTACCTGCAGGCATTCTATTCCTGCATATTTGGAACTATTATACTAGGTTCTATTTTAAGAAATTAATTTCACAGATCAATATTGTTTGAGTTGAATTTTCTATAACATAACTGAACATATTTTTTTTTTCTTAAAATTCAATTTTAATGATAAATTAATTTCGAATGATATAAATCAGAGTAGTTTTCTTGCCTGTTACATAGAAACCCCATACAACAGCATATGGAGTAACGATTCTGAATTATTCGATTTAAAATACATTTAACATTCATTTAACACATAATAACTATTATTAGCGAACTCGAGGGTTCATTTGATAACAATTTTTTTAAAAAATCATTTTAATTTTGAAATAAAAATGATTCCCTGTTTAAGCAATGGCGACACAGATTTGATTTGACTAAGGTCGTGTGTGTTAGGTGCCCTCAAAAATTAACATTTTTATCTATTAAGGAACGATTTGAAACTGATGCGAGAGAAATATAATGACTTTCAACATTTCAATTATTTATTCCGGTGTTGAAATTATATCCCACCACATTCTGTTTTGCAGAAAAATGAAAAACAATTATCGACTTAGAAATTTTGCCATGCTCGATATCCTCTTTCAAATCTCTTAGCTGCAAAACAAAGCAGCCAAATATCGATTTCAGCACGAAAATAAGAAATATGAAATCATATCCAAAATCAGAAAGTAGTTTGATAAAAATTATCCAAGTTTTAAAGAATCCGGAAAAGTTTAAAATAAATGAAGAAGCACAATTGACGGACGAAAGAGCGTTCGTTTCGAACTGAAGCATCCCCGCGCTGCACTGCTAGTTTATAGCTTTCTACGACGTCCGCGTCAAGTCTATAAAGGGCTGCTGATCGCCGTGTTTATTTTTATTCCTTGCGAAAGCGTGGTGACCAACGTGCGTGTCTAATTTTAATCAATTTTGAGGTAAAGCAGTTGCATACTTAGTTGAATTGAATCATGGTTGATGCAATGGACTCCCCGGCGAAGAAATCTAAATCGCCAAAAACAAAAAAACCGAAAACAATATCAAATCATCCCAAGGTGTCCGAGATGGTAAATGCAGCTATTTCGACGCTGAAAGAACGTGGTGGTTCTTCTCTACAGGCAATAAAAAAATATATCTCCTCAAATTACAAAGTGGATGCTGAGAAACTGTCTCCTTTTATTAAGAAGTACCTAAAATCTGCCGTCGTGAGTGGTGGTTTGGTCCAGACTAAAGGGAAAGGTGCCACTGGTTCTTTCCGAATTGGAGGGGGATCAGCTGGTGGTAAGGAGAAAAAAGCGCCCGCTAAACCGAAGAAAGCAGCTGCTGTGAAAGCTTCGCCAAAGAAACCTAAAGCTACGACTCCGAAAAAGGTGGCGAAACCAAAAAAAGCTGCCGTACAGAAGCCGAAAAAGAGTCCAAAGAAAGCGAAACCTGCAGCAGCCAAAAAAGCAGCTAAACCGAAAGCCGCCAAACCAGCAGCCACTAAGGCCAAGAAACCGAAAGCAACTCCCAAGAAAGCAGCTGCTAAGAAGGGGAAGAAGTAAAATTACACCAACGAACTTTTGACTTGTTTTATTTCGAACCGTGAGCATCTTAATGTGATCCAGTAATTTATCAGAGACTCAAAATGATTTTAACTTCTGTTTTATTTCACTCTGAAATCTTTGTGATCTGCTGCAAATTGCAGTAATGCTTGTTACTTTTCATGTGCAAGACCTGTAAAATGTAGGCTTTGTGAACGAGGACTGGTATGTCTTTCACTAACAATATTAATATTGTTTGAACACAGTTTTTAATTACAAAAGTGACATTTAAAAATTTATCAAAATTGAAAATTTGTGTAAAAGTAGTTTCTCATTTTTGGCATTTTATACTTGAATATTGGTCTCTGATAATTTCGAAGATAAAAGCTGTTAACATTTTTCATTGTATTATAAACATTTGTCATCATTATAATTTTGTGTCCCAGGCTTTTCTGTTCATTGTTTTGTATTTTGCTGTTATGTTTAAAGATGAAATTTGAAACTTGTATATTAGTGGTAATTTTACTCATTGTGCTATTTGAATGAGTTTTGCAATAATCCTGGGCACATTGCATAAGATGTTTCTCGTTTTGTTTGATATTTAATAAAGTTGTATTTTGTAAATAGTTCTTTTGGTGTGTTTATATTTTTTGAAAGTTAATTAGAAAATTGTTAGGTTTTCATTTTGTTCAAAATCTGTTCTACATATCTTAAAATATTTGAATAGTGTCCATTTTTAAACAGTTTTATTTTTAAGGTGTTAAATTTTAAACATTTTTATTTTTAAGGTGTTAAATTAGTAAGCATGTAATTGTCTTGTTGAGAATGATTGTTTGATATATTAATGGTAAAATGTGCTAGAATATTGGTTAAATTTGAAATCTTGGGAAGATTTATTTGCATCATATTTGAAAAAGATTAGTTGGTATAATTACTTGTGCTTAATTATTATTTTAAAGAATTAAAAAGATAATAATTCTTGCTCTTTAAAATTAGATTTATCTGCAAGTATAATTTATTAGCAAATGCTGTGTAATATTTTAAGAAGTTATAGTTGGGAGTGCAACTGAGCCTCTGCCTTTAGTGAAGAAATTTTTTGGACAATGATTATCTAAATGCATTAACCCTTAATTTTTTTTTTTTGACTAGAATGAAAGTTCTCTGAAGTTGGTTTCTAATAGGAATAGCAAATGTTCTGATAATTAAATAGGGATAAATTTCCAATGGATTCAAATAAATATTTGTAAATTATTAACTTGTCTAAATAATAACTAGATTTATATATTGAGTATGAATTGTTATTTTCAAATGCATTTATATCTATATTATATATATATCAGTCCATATCTGAAGTTAGTAATTTCATGCAATTAGGATGGATTATTCAAAATTGTTATAAAATATCAACTTGGAGCATAGTAATTTCATACTCCTAATATTTGTAGCATAGTCATTAATCTGAACAAAACCATCAAGAAAGGAATTGAAAATCAAAATAAATATTAAATCTATGGTAATCTAATAAAAATTACAAAAGTATTAATTGTAAAACATAGCATCTCTTGTATGCCAGTTGGATTTATTGTATTGTCTATAACTAAGGAACTGATTTTTTTTGTGTACATAAATGTATTGTAGTAGCACTATAGATATATATATATTACAATGCTAAATTCAAAGGCTCTCTTTTCAATAAGATGTAAATGCTTCAGGTGATATTAATTCCCTATGATATTTTAAGCTTAATCTGTACTTTTTTAAATGCTGTTTCCCTTGGTAATGGAAAGCCTTTATTAGAGTCTTATCTCGATGCAGTAGTTGTGAATTTGACTGGTGATGCTTTAGTCAAGCTGAGTGAGAGTCCTGATTTTACTAAAGATCTATCAAATAAGAGGGTTAATACATACTAAATCTATTGGGACTTCATGTCCTCATGTTAGTGTGGTATTTTCATTACTTGTCATCCCTATCGCTTGACTACAACCCTAAGTTACAAGGTGTTTTGCTTCTAGTCTGATGTTGAACAAAATCAATTGCCTGATAAAAGTCATGATCCTTATAATGTAAAAATATCTTCAGTTTTTAAGGGTTTATGGTTGTAATTTCTCACTAATCTTGTTCACAATTGCACGTGGTTTGGTGCCGAATACCCATATTTGGCTCTTGCACCATAAACTAATTTTCACTCTAATTGTTGCTGTAAATTTTAATTATAAGCTCAAACTAAATTTTCCAGTCATTGAAGAGGGTATATTTTTGGGAATTTGTGATAATTATATAAAAATTTTTTTTTTAGAAATATTTATTGCATATTCTTTTTATTGCTGTTTTATTTAGCCATTACATTCTTAAAAAGCATGTTTAATTCGTAATAATACAACATGTTGAGTATGGATCACGTATAAAGTAAGTTCATAAAGTTGTAGAATGTATTTTAAATATATATATAAAATTTAAAGAGTATGAAATGCTAATTAAGCCATTATTGTAACTCATTTACAATATTTCTCATACAAATAAGCCTTTCAATGTTAATTTTAAATTTGAGCCTTTTTTTGAAGTATGTTGTATCTTGATAATTAATTTATTATCTCAAAATTTACTTTTATAGAAAATTTACGTAAATTTTCTTCAGGAGAATCATTGCTTGCCACCTAATGTGAAAAATTCCTGCTTGTTATTTTATTTAAAAAATGAGATTTTTCTCAAAATTATTTAGCAGAGATTCCTATAAAAAATAAATTTTATTTAAATAAACTGAATTCTTTTGATTTATGTACCTTGATAAGTATATTTAACAACATTCTAATCATTCATTTACTTATAAAATTTTAACCTAGTTATTCTTACCTTCACTTTTTATTGATTATTTTGCCTTTCTTCATATTTATGTTAAATCTGTCAGACTTCCTGTTGGTGTGGTGTGGATGTTAGGAGAGGGGTGACAGCTCAGGTGTCGTCCTCGTCATTTGACCGTGGTTCAAAATTATGAGGTCCGTCCCCAATAGCCCTCATGTTGCTTCCAGTGCGACATTAATAAGAAACTAAATTTCTTCATATTTATAAGTTTTGAGCAAGTTGAAAACATTTTTATTTTATTTTCTTAATAAATTTACTTCCATAACTTTTGATTATCAAATTTACATACTGATTAATGATAACAAGCTTCATCACATTTAAAATTAACAATTCTCTATCTAAAATGAAGGAAATATAACGAACTGCATCATAGTTTTTAAGCATAAATTATCTACTTCTAAATAATCTTGCAATAACTCATTTGAATACATGCTAATGCTAGTGAATAATATTTCTTTAAAAATAATGTTTCCAAAGAAATGTTAGATTTTTAGCAATAGAAAGTCATTTGCATTAAAAAGGTATTTGATATATCTGATTGCTAGGAGAGATAACAGATGTCAACCAAGCAACTTTTTTTTAAAAAAGATACTAGTTTTCTTTCTTTCACTGTATGAAAGACTTACAATCTTTCATGTTGCATATCTTTTCTAGTTTATTCATAGTTTATATGAAATACAAACGCAAACATTTATGGGGCCAAAATCAAACAAATGAGGGGCAAACAAAAGATGTTTTATTGGTAATTAATTTAATTTACAATAGCTTTAGTTGTGCTTACTTTTAAACTAGAATCATATAAACAAAATACAATATAACTTTATTGTGAATAAATTATGAAAAGTAACATTTTTTTTTGGAAGATGAATCTGATAGGATTGCAAATGAGAAATACAATGAACTGAGAGTACAAAACTGTTCATGTAGAAAGAAATGCTTTTAAAGTTGGAGCGAATTTGTTTCATATACGTATTTTCTACCAAAGTTAAATAATAATAGGTTTTGTACTGTTAGTGGACATATATCAAGAATTTGAAGTTTGATATTAATTCACTTAAATGGAAGTATTACTTTTTATCATATGGAGAAATATAACTGTGTAAAATGTTAGCTTAATTAATATTGGATTTCTTATTTTTACGAGGTTACATAATTACTTCTGTAAGGTGTCTTCTGTGTTATTAAGTTTTCTCTTTAATATTTACTTTGAAATCAACCTCTGATTGCTTTCTTAAAATTCTACTTTACGAAATCATATGAACATTGAAAGAATTTTAATTTCTGAGGCGATATTCTGTAATATTGCAAAACATTTTAGCCTACATTATATTTATTTATGCTGCAAAATATCTAATGAATGGAATAAATTTGAAATTTAAAATATATAGTGAAATTAATTTTAATTTTTATTATAGGGCTCATTATATGGTTCTCCACCTTTGTGAGATAAAGGCGAAGTTCCTTTAGGCAATGTTTTGGAAATTTTTTACTAATTTTTCTTTTTCTTTTACGCCTTGGAAATGTTTGTGAAGTATTGATCTAGAGTCTGAAGAAAAAGCCGTAATTTATAAATAATATCGAAATTTCTGAGTACATAAATTTCATTCAAACGATTTTCTGATTATTTTTTCTCATGGATACTTATAAAATCAGTTTATTACAAATTATTTACGTTAGTACATAACATGTTATTTTTCAATTTTAACGATTTATCACGTTAGTGGTGTATTTGCATTGCACATGCCTTTAGCTGCCAATTTTAAATTTCCCTCCTGTTTCCCTGTAGTTTTTAAGCTGACAACCTACTTCATTTCAGTTTAATTTTTTCATCGTGTTTTTCTGTTTGATATTGCAAATGTGATAAAAGTCTTAAAATAATTTTATGCTTAAATTTTATGATTACTGTTAAATTTATGGTGGCTAATTTTAGTCTTTTTCTTATTCGTGACTTCAAGATTCAGAAGTGAAACAGTTAGCTTTGGAGAGCCTCGGAAAATTTTATGTTTTTTTAGTAAAAAAATTTAAGAATATAATATTTTTAATTTGTGGGAAAATAAGTTTTGGCCAATTTGAGATAAATATCAATCAATAAAATGAAGTGATCTCAAAAGTCAAAACCGGAAGTTGACGATAGGTCGTCTGCTTGAACTTAAGAAAACTTGGCAGAATAACTTCTGAGCTTCAAGTAACAGGTCAAGGTTGAGAATTATGGTTTCAGTAGATGTCATTTTAATGACATCATCGGTACCTGCTAAATTTATGGTAGTAAAGCGACGTAGGTAGATCATTTTTATTTCAACTTCTTGGAATTCCTAAAAATGTAGCAGCAAGTATGCTTTGCCTTTCTGCTTTGATTCAGTTGAATGCAGATATTGAAATTAAATAATCATCAAATCGATTACATTTATTTTGAAATTTCGGAGCGGCATAAATTACGGGTAAGTTTTTTTGTGTCTTTAATCAAGATTTTTTTGTTTGTGGTGGGTTTTGTTTTATTTTTCATTTGATCATTTGAATATATTTATTTATAAGGATTCCACGTGAGCCATTACTTGAAACTGGTAAAATAATAAAAACAGGTGGTTTTCTTTTGTATTGAAATTGAAAATTTTGACACATCAATTTATGCATGGATTAACCATTTTGTTAATGTAGTTAAATGATATAAGGAGAGAGAAAAAAGTTTTTCTTTCATTCTGAGGAATTTACTGATTAATCGATATTAATTTTTTTGTGTTGATTGTAAAAATATTTTAGTAATCTATTTTAGGTTTTTATTTATTTGAAGTTTGTGTTCATTGAAGATTTAAATTTAATATTAGATACTTGACTTTTTTTTTAAAAAAATGTTATTTTGAAAAATATTATGAAATCAATTGCAACAGGTTTTTTTTTTTTTTTTTCATGTGACAAATGTTTTTTAATTGTAAACAAAGCCTATACATTTTGATGATTATAATTGCATATTCAAAATAGACCTATGTAATATGTTTGATTCACTGAAAATAAATCTCTTAAATCAATATACATAAACAGAAATTCTCTTGAAAAATGCTTACAGAATAAATTCCAAATGCTTTTAAAAAGGAAAAAAGGTGATGAACTTGCATTTAAGAGTTTAAAATAGTTATGTTAGTTTTACATTACTGTATAGTCTAGTTTTAATTTCATCTTTCAAAATGTTTTTAAATCTGAAATAACAAAATGTAATGATTAATTCTATTGAGGAAAAAACAGAAACTTAATTTTTTATACATCAAGTTTTTTAACAACATTAATATGTATGAAAATATGTGTTTTATTAAATATCAATTTCCATATGAGGAGTTAATATTTATATATGAAACACAATTCATACAGCTGCTGCCCAACATGAAGAGTTACTTAATGCTGTGAATGTGCATTAAGTAACTCTTCATGTTGGATGGATAAACATTGCATTTTCTGGCTGATATTCAATGTGTATTATATTTATAAAGTTGATGTATTAAATCTCTGAAATACGATGTAGAATAAAACTTTTATTATAATAAATTACTGGTATTCTATATAATACTGTGAAGTCAATAATTTGTTAGTTATTTGTAAAGTTTTGTCGTACCATTTCTAAATTAAAAAAAAAAAATTCAAAATGTTGCAAGTAGATTTTGGGAGAAAAGAAACATAGTTATTTTAAATATAAGGGTTGCTCAAATATGAAAAGTGGACATATATTATTGTATCATTAGTACAGTAGCAATAGTAGTGCTATCTTTCATGGTTATAAGAGGATGTTGGAATTGTGTATTGCAGTTGCATCCATCTCAAAACAGTATGTTTAAAAATGGGTTTTTTTTTTTTTTTTTTTTTGAGGTAGAAGGTGAGCATTATGCAAACATTTATTATTGAATATTTGGCTATTTATGGTGAATACTTTTTAAGTTGAACAGCTGTAAACAAATGGTGTAAAGGTTTTCAGAAAGTGTGGACATTAATGTCTTATCTACTAAAACCAGAGCAAGCAAGCACTGTGATTGGCAATAAATGTATTGATGCTGTTGATGAAAGGATTAGAGATAATTGAAAGGTTATGACTCGTTTGATCTGTACAGCACTGACTCTAAGTAAAGGAACTGTGCAATTTATCACCCATAAAAATCTGCAGTATCGTAAAGTCTGTACACGATGAATATCGAAACACCATACCCCTGTTCACAAAACAGTGACTGGGCCTCAGCCCCAATATTTGATCTGTTTTAACAAAGATCTTGTGTTTGTGAAACATGCTTTTGGGGATAACAAGTAGTGGTGTCACCACTTCAAACCTGAATTAAAAAGGAAAAGTATGCTGTGGAATTGCACATTTCCTTCTCTGAAAAAAAAAAAAAAAAACAACTAAAAGCAATGCTGGCTGCAAGAAAAGATATGATTACAATTTTCTCCATTTTATGAGGACCACTTTTTATTGATTTCCTGCCACAAAAGTGCATTTTCAATTATACATGAAACTTCAGTATTCTCCTGAAACTTTTAAAAGCAACCAAAAGCAATCAACCTGGTCTTCTGTCACTCAGTAAAAAATCATGATAATGCCTATCCTAATGTCTCCTGTGAAACCTCAACAACCTTATACAAATGTCATTGGGAAGTACTGGAACACCCAACATGCAGTCCAAATTTAACATTGTGTGGCTTTCAGGTCTTTGGAACCTAAAAAAATTCTTTGTAAAGAAAACTTTTTCTTTCAGATAAAGAAGGGAAGAAAGCAGTGTGGGACTGCTTCGAAAAATAACTTTAATCATTCTATCCCAGGGGTCGGCAACCTGCGGCTCTTTTGATGTTAAGTTGCGGCTTTCTAGTTCCTTATGAAAAAATTAATAATTTACTATCAAAACCCTTGAAAATAAAAAAAAGTATTTTAAGTTCCTAATTTCTCAATCGTTTCTATTTTCAAATTGTTAAGTACTAATCAATACGTTTAACATGACTGTAATGAGATAAATTTGAACAATTGTTTCGTTCTTAGAAATGAGACTCCATGACCATGTTTATCTTTCATCCAATTGTATTCCATTTCCATCTCACCCAAACAGCCATCAACTCTAGACGTGTTGTCAGTCAGTCATCCTCAGATAGCACTTCATTTCAAAATTCTGAAGCAATAACGCGATGAGACCAGTACAACTATTGACACGAATTACTTCAGCATAGCTTTCAAAATCATGAAAGATACATTCTCATTGAGAGATTCAAGCCATTCAAAACAAACAAAAGTACTCTCGCGTTCATAGTAAATCCTTTCAACACAAATACAAATGAGATCAACATTGGACAAATTTGAAATTGATGCTGGATTTGAAAACCAAAGATTTGAAGAGTGGCAATTTCGCAGAACTCGAGAGCAAGTTGGAAGAGTTGGAGGTCCAGAAATGCATGCACATCACTCAGCACTAGTGGACATCTCTAAAAGAAATTCCACGAGTTGAGGCCTTCATATTTGGCCTATGGAATAAATAGTCTTCCAGAATGCTACAGTGAGGTGAAGAAGTTGGCATTTGGAGTACTGACAATCTTCGGATCAACATATTCGTATGAACAAGCGTTCTCTTGCATGATATAATAAAGAATAAAGTTAGAAGTCAACTAACAAATAAAAATCTAGAGTTGTGCTTGAAACTTAAAACAACAAGTTATAAGCCAGATTTAATCAAAACTTTCATAAGCCATGCTCCCATTAATGTAATTATCTATATTTGTGTTTTTATATCAATAAATATTATGCTGTATTTAAATCCATTTATTTTAAATCAAAAATCAAATATATATAAGCAATTACAAAATATTAAATAGAAAGTTAATATTAATTAATATAAGCCACTAAATTAAAGAAAATTTAGTGGCTCTTTAAAAACTGGGAAATTTTATAAATTGTAACTTTTGGCTCTTCCGTTTATAAAGGTTGCCGACCCCTGTTTTATCCCAATGGCACTGGCCTGCTGTTGAATGGATGTGCTTAATGTTTCAACAATTATGGTGATTTCTTTTAAATTTTCTATAAAGGTGTTACTTTTTTTTCAACTTGTTCACTTATCATCTAAAGCAACTCTTATATTATCAACAATATATTTTTATGTTGCAAAATTGCTAATGCAATGGTTTTTATTCTAAAACTCTCTCTTTTAACTGGTTCAATGATAATATATATTTATATGTGTGTAATTGAATGTAATTAATTTTGGTACTTTACCCATTAAAGCTATATTGCTTTGGTTCATTTTAGCGTATTCTTTCATCATGCATTAGCTTCAATAATGGTCATTCTTATGTGTTTTCTTGTATTTCTTCATTTTTGTCGAGTCTGTATATTTTATCATTAGGGGGAGATTTAAAGGAATTAACACTTTCTATTATCACTGGGAAAGAAAGGCAAATGATCGAATTTGCGATTCCTAGTTCTGAGGAAATATGCAAAATAAAAAAATGTGTTTTGTGGTAAGAATTTTACAGAAAAGAAAATTTTCATAAGTATAAAATTTAATTTGAAATTTTTTAATTGTTGGTTTTTTAAATTAGGTTTAATATGGCAAATTCTGTTTCAACAAATGATCTAATTGAGATGACTCCTCAAGAATCAAATATAACAGATGGAGACTCTGATTATGAAGATTTACCATCACCAGATGTAGAAGGAGATGATACTGATGATATTTGTCATAGTGATGGTAAGAAAATATTCAGTATTAAATTTACCAAAAATGCTAATATGTTGTATAATTATCATTGTGATTATTTTTTTGAAATTTTATTTTTATGAAATGTTTTTGTTTTTTTAGAATTTTTTTTTTTAAATCACTATTATTATAATACAAAGCCTTGCAGCCTATAATATTTCTTGCTCTTGGGACAAGTTTTGTGAAAATTAATTCTAATTTTATAAACCTTAAAAATGGTTCAAGTTTGTTACATATTGTGTATTTTTTGTTGCGCGTCAATATGTGTAATATAATAATCTTGATGTACTTCATAAATAGTGTAATTTTCTAGTTCATGATTTGATTCGTAAAGGCTTCAAACCCAGTACCAATTTTTAGTTGATTTGAGGTTTTTAGCATAACTTTATCCTTTTATGAAAAATAAGTTTTTAATTTAATGGCTATTCTATAATTTTAAGATCTTCTTTATTTTTTTAAGTATAAATGTCTCAGATCCTAGCAGACACATTCTCAATTAATGCTAAGTCATTAGGATTATCACCAGGGAGAAGAGGGTTTGAGGAGTATTGCTGTCAGTCATCTACTTCTTGTTTTTTTTTTTTTTGAGCTTTCGTGGAATATTGATCAATTCCAAACTACTGTTTGTATCTTTAAATGTATAAAAAAATTTTTAAAAAAACTTTAACATTTAAATAAGGATTAGAAAAAAATAGAAAAACTTTAACTTGAATGTAGAATGCAGACATTAATATTCTAAGTTTAGATACATGTTAAGGTCTTTTATAATGTTTTATAATTTAATGTAGTATTAAAAACAATGCAGTTTTGTGTCAGAGAACCAAGATTTCAATTTTGTTATTATAGGTGTGTGTTCACAACCTTTTATTGTTAAGATATCGGTAATGGATGAATCTGACTTTTGATTAGTATACATGTTTCTTAATTTTGTAGTTACATGCTGATCTTCGAGAACGTAGCCTTCTTTGGCTCTTAGGCCATAAAACTCAACTGTCACTCACTCGCTGATCTTCAAGAAAGCAAGAATTTTGAAATTGTGATTAGCTTCTCTGAATTTTCCTTGTAGATATTTGAAGTATTGAAATCAATCTTGATGTAAATTGTTCTTAGCTTTCAGGAGAAGGAGGAACATTGAGTTTGTAAAAAAAAAAATTCTCCCTGATATGGAGATAACTGATGATAAATCACAATGCAATATTTCAAGAAATTGTCAAACTCAATCAGCAGTTCTTGCTGGAATGTGTTGTCACATGTTGAAATCAAGAGTCACGAATTCTTGGGAGGTTACTGTTGAATGTTATTTAAAGGGACATCTGAGATATAGAGAGTTCACATAGATAGGTGCATATATAATTGACAGCTTCAATATGATAGAAAATCTTTTTATCTTGGCTAATTAATTACTGATTTTTATTCTAATTTAGAAAAAGTTTTAATATTTTATGTCTGGCCTGAATGCGACCCAAATACACATTTTTCTTTGAAATTCATTCAAAAATCTTCAGGAATCTAAAAAATCTAATTCTGAGGAAGTATCATAGCTTTGATTGAAAAGTAATTTCATTAAATATAATGTGCTAAATTAAGTTTTAGGTCTTGTTGATTTTTTTAAAAACTAAAACTAGATATTGACTGAAGAATTATTGGTTTTTACAAATTTAATAATAAAATAGTCATAATAACATTAATTTTTTTTTTTCAATTTAGTGATACATGAGTCACAATAGCATTTAATTAATGTTGATTACCAAATAATGCATTTATTTACTCATGAAATAATGCATTTATTTACTCATGAAACTCAATTGTGTTATTAATAGGTATATATCTACCTATACATAAAATTAATTTAAATATTCTTTCAAGTACTTTTTCATGTTAATATGTTTTGAAATTGGAATTCATGGTGTATAAAATAATCACATTCAATGTAGCGTAATCGTTTTTCACGGTTCCTATACAGCAATATGTAAGAAATTTGAATAATTCCTCTTAAACATAGATAAAAATATTTATATGTAAAATATTGATTTCAGTTCAGTTGTTTAAATTCTTTTTTTAAATATTATGACCTATGGGGGCCTAAAAAAATTTGAATCTTTTTATGTTGCCCAATATAAGGAATCTCTAATATCCCTGTTGAACCAAACTTTGGCTAAGTTTTCTTGAGTCTGTTCAGCTCATGCTCTGCCCTTCTTTTGTATGCTTTTACTTGTAGTGAGATAGCTGTTCAAGTTTTAAAGACATATGTGATTGATGTACAAGTTATAATTTCAGTTCTTTGTATTAATAATGTTGAACACGTTGTTCTTATAACATCATTAATATATTGAAATATTATTGTTAAGAGTATTGTATTTTAATTGTTAAATTATTCTCTGATACATTTAATATCATTTTGTAATTACAATTTTTTTTTTTTAGTTAGCTTGCTGGATATGTCAGGTATAGCTAAGTCTATTTAAATGTTTTTATATTCGAATAGCATAAGGATTGTTGCATAACTATTCAATAATTTACTTTTTTGATATTCTTGAGTAAAACTGAAGTAATTAGTAGGACTATATATTTAATTCATAAAAGACTGAATCTATTTTGAATTGTTGATATTTTTGAGTTGATATATGTAGTTTTTAATAATTTTTTTCAAATGTACAATCAAGCATAGAATCTTAGAATATTGAGTTTTGCATACTTTTCTAAAGATCTATTCAATATTTTTGGTTATTGTAAATGTCTATTTACTCCTAGGGTTAAAATATAGTTACAGAATTTTCAGATCTCAGAAAGTAGAAAACCTATCACTAAAACCCTTATCCCCTTAGTAAATAATAGATTCTGAGAATTTCCTTTTTCGTTATGAATCTTGTATGTAAATTAAATTCTTTCTTTTTAAGTTTTGAATGTTTGTAAAATGGTACATGAAACTATTTTTATTCATTATTTTTGTTTTATTTATTAATATATATATATATATATATATATATATATATATATATATATATATATTAAATAGGAAATTATTTTAAATGTTGTTTTAACTTCCTGATAATTTATTATAATAATTGGTACTTGATTAACAAGTACTATTGAAAAATATTTAAGATAATGTTTAACTTTTCTTGATGAATAACAAAAGCAAAGCAAACAAAACTAGTTATTCTGAAATTTAAATATTTTATTTAGGATGTTTAAAAAAAAAAAATACCTTTTTTTTTAAAAAAATTTTTTTTTTTATAATATTTTTTTTTATTATTTTTTTTTTTTTTTTTTGACTGACAGAATTTGGTAAGAAAATTCTATTTAGTACCACCTTTTGTGTAACTAATAAATCTGCATTGCTTTTTTTGTATCATTCTCCGATTGTCCTGTGTTAATTTTTTTTACTGATTTCTAAAAAAATTTTAAATCGCATTTCTTTAGCTGTGACATAATTTATTCAATTCCATCACTATATAAACTAAATTATTATTTTAGGTAAAAAAAATTTAAAAATATTTCAACCCTTAAAATTTAAATTTAATGATCTGCATTCATAATTTTTTATTTTCTTAACTATTTTAAATTTATTTTATTCTAACTATTGTATTAGAGATTTTGTTTCAAATCTTTTTATTTATTTATTATTTGTGAAAATGACAGGTATATTTAAGTTATACAATTTGATAGAAAATTGAGTATGTGTGTGTATCTATATATATATAAGCGAAATACCACTGACTGACTCATCACGATATCTCTAAGACTATACAACCGATTGACTTGAAATTTGGTACAGTTACTCATTTTGCAATGTAGACGCTCACTAAGAACGGATTTTATGGAATTCTTAACCAAAATGTAGTTATCATCGGTTAATCTTTTCTTATCCATCGGTTATGTCATTTTGGCGACTTTATCGCCAAAAATTACATGACCAACGCCAAACGGAATATATTTTTTTAAATGTATACTGTGTATAGCTACCAATTAAGTTTACTTGGCGAGATTTGCACGTGCGAAATGGAAAAATACCAAATAATTTAATATTGAAGCGCTGATGGATGATTGGCAAGATTTTGGAGAAGAGGCTCTTTTTTGCAAAATATCACCAAATATCTTCCACCGCCAAGTCGAAGCATTTCAATGACCTTGCATTGTGAATTTTAAAAAGCTATACTATGGTAACCCCAGCTGATTTCGGTTTTGCTGAGCAAACGATAATTTTTTATTGTTGTGGAACCTAGACGTATGTTTTAAATTTATGAGAAAAGTATTTTATTATTAATAATGATTGATAAATTACATTTGTAAATCTAAACGCAATCTAACGAAGATATTGAAGTTGGCTTTTAACAAATGAATAATAACGGTATGTTATTCATGTCATTAATAAAAAAAATAAGTAGCTATCAGAATATTTATTTTGATGTACGCATTAATTGTAACCTAATGTAAATATCATGCAAAAGTTTTGTTTCTGTATTTTGGTAATTTTTAGTTTTTGTTTTCTAGGAAATAAACATTTTTCATTTTTTAAAATGGCTGGATATTTTATGGTTTTCAGAATAGAGAATTATTTTTAATGCTATGATTTTTAAGAGCTATTCTGTCTATTCAGTTGCAGTTCCAGATATGCTGCTACCGTAAGAGTTATCCTTTTGCAAAAAGGATCACGTAATACGGGTGACTTTTTGCTAAAAATTTTTATTATACATTTTTTTGTTAGTATTTTTTGTTGAATTTTAAAATAATTTGATTTAAAAAAGTTAATTTCGGTTATATTTTTTAACTTGAAAAGTATTTCATTGTAGGTTGATAAAAATTGATTTTTCATATTTACTTTTCAGTTATAGTTCTTAATAATGGATGTTGAATGTATTTGGATCGATGGAATACCTACTCTTTTCAAAGTTTTTAAAATTCTTGGCTACGGAGCATGTTTATTTTCGTCTCTGTCTTTGCTGGTGTTCGGTGACATATCGATGGCGTATAAAATGAGAAATATTATTGTTTCTCACGTGTTTGACAACTGGGATCGGTTTAAATGCTACACTCAAATGCTATCTGGC
>BMAW01009525.1:623224-705724 GCA_019974015.1 Nephila pilipes | reverse complement strand
TAATTGTTCTTTTTATTTGCAACTAGAACTTTTACAATGAACACTAGGGATGTTTTAGTTAATGCTAATCCTACTTGACATTTAACATATTAAAAGATTCGTAATCATTGGTTGAGAATGACCATTCAATTAGTTTTTAAGTCTTTTGACATTCTTAATTTATTTTGTATGTAAATTTTTTTATAATTATTTTTTCATTTTAGAATATGTAATTTTTAGAAAATTATTTGTAACAATGTGTGAATTGTTTATACAAACATTGTTAATTTTACCATAACTTTTTTTTTTATTATTCTTGTGTAATAGCTTTTGTATAATATATATATACATACATATTCAGAGCTTTTTCATAAAATTTTCTTTTTTTCAAAGAGAAAAAAAAAAGCTTTTTTTTTCATCGTATGCAGCAATCAATGTTTGCCTTGGAAAGTAGTAACTAAAAATGCATACAACCATGTGAATTGCTGCAAATAATAGGGAAAAAAATATCTGCATAGTTATCAGTACAAACAAAACATTTCATGAAGTAAAACCAAAAGAAAAACGAACTTTTAACACAAATTGAGACAAAAAGGTATATACTCATTTCAGGGTCTGTTGTTAACAAAACT
This sequence comes from Nephila pilipes, assembly GCA_019974015.1. Taxonomy (NCBI): domain Eukaryota; kingdom Metazoa; phylum Arthropoda; class Arachnida; order Araneae; family Nephilidae; genus Nephila; species Nephila pilipes. The sequence goes on along the minus strand of BMAW01009525.1, from coordinate 705,113 downwards.
AGATGTTAGCAAAATAAATAATGCAATTCAAATATCATGAGTGAAAATAGTAATTTTAATAATATCTGTTGCCATAAATTTTCTTTGGCTCCTGGTCTTTGATGTCGAACACAACAACTGAACATTGACCAAACTAATTTTTGGATGTATTCAAGGGGTATTTCATTCTAACTAGACATGAATAAATGCTTCCCTGTGCTGTCTTATTGATATAGTTTCTTGTTTGATGCTTCCTGACCCATTTTCTTCTATAGGTTTTCATTTGGTTTTAAATCCTGATTATTACAAGGCCATAACAAGGTTGTGATGTTATGGTACTGCAGCCAGTTATTTACTTATAAAATTAGATGTGAAGGTGGGAACAGTAAACAAAATATGTATATTTTTCATGCATATGATGCTTATTGTTTTGGTTGTATCATGACATTGAATCATCCAGGAAAATAAACTCGAAGACATATTTTTCTTTAATCTTGATTAATAGCTCAGTGTTTCCTCTGCAGAATGCTTATGTATATTTGGGCATTCACAGTATCATGGACCAAATTAAGAATCATCACATCCTTTGGTATGAAAAATACCTCTAGTATAACCAAGAAACGGGATATTTCATTGTAGAAACAGTCAGGGCTAAATTCATCATTGACTCAGCTATGAACTACCTGTTGACTATCTTTGCTTTCTGAGCTGAATTTAGATTAATCACAGAAGGTAACTATTTTTCATTGTCTATCAGTCCATTTTATCTATTGTTTGGCCCACTGTAGATAATTGAAAGAAGCTTCTTTCTTGAGCAAATTCCAATGAGACATTTTGAAATCAAATGCCAGCCAACAGTAGTACTGCCTACATTCATCTTCTTTGTGATCCCATGCAGTGCTGAGATGCATTTAAACTGTTTTTTCTGTTCTAAGTTACAGACAAACAAGGAACTGCTCCTGTGCTGCAGTTCATTTCTTTTGTTGTCCTTTTCTAGCTTTTGTTGTCTTTCTTTTGTTGTCTATCCCTACTGAATCAGTTTGGAATTTTATCTGCAAATGAGACTCACTGGTTTGATTATTATCAATTCTTTCAGTTATTTTTTTTTTTACGTAGAGAAACCTTCCACAGACAATGCTTTTGCATAATGCTTTTCTTACACAATATGCATAAAAAAAGACATATCATTAAGATGTACAAAATACAATCATCTTTCTTAAGGAAATATTTTTATAGTACTGCCTGACTGATACTTTGATATGATAATTTTAATATGTCAAGTGATCACTTGTTCATTTCCTCTGATTACTGATACTATTTATAATGTAATTACATAATTGTTTGGTTTTTAAAGATGTTTTTGATAGTTTTTGTATGTATGAAAAATTAGGATGACAAAAATTTTGCACACTTCTGGATATATGTGCTATTGATTTGTTCTTCTGTTTCAGGAACAGCTGGAAGAATACTTAAAGAATGTTTTGAGAATACCTTTATACAGAAACCATCATGAAACGGTATATTTACCATAATTTGTTTTGGTGATTTAATTATGTAAAATTATTAAAAGCTTATTCGATTAGTAAAAATTAGGCAAAATACTCAATTACTGATTTAAATTATATTTCAAAAATCTTTCAGATATTTATTTTTTTAAAAAACATCTTGCCATTTATCTTTTTATAAGCTTTAAGAAGGACTAATACTTTAATGACTTCATTTTTTTTCACTTCTTATTTTTCACTTCCAGGTATAGATTATATTACATGTTATAAATTTTTGGACTCTAGGAAAAATATTAATTTATCTAGGAAGTAATGTAAAGGTTTGTATAATTAGTATTATTGATGTTTCTCCATTATGTACAAGAAATTTTGTTAATGAAAAGGAGTTATATTTCTATTTTGAGAAGAAAAGTGTATTATATGTTAAATCATAAATTATATTAAAATAACTTCACAACAAATAACTTCAACAACATTTCATTTTATTGAAATGAATTATTTCAGATGGATTTTTTGGAAATTTGCCCTTTATCATTTGTAAGTAATCTGGGAAGAAAACGAAAAGAAGGTTTGATTCAAAAACGTTCTGGAGGGCATAGAATATCAACAGGATGTTTTCGACTTAAAAGAGGCTTTATTGATTGGTGTGGACGCTGGAGGTGGAGGTATGTTGTTTAAATCAATATTTTCCACTTTTCTTTACTTTTTTATTCAAAAAAAATTAACTTGCTTGTCCAAAACTTATACATGTATAAGGTACTGTATGTAAAGTTTTTTTTAAAATGATGAATGTATTCCCCCTCCAATAAAGTGAAAATGTATTTATTTAAATATTAGTATTGGTTTTTAATTAAAAATTATATGCTTTGTTTTAAAAATCAAAATGTATTTTATGGTAAATTTCAACTTAATGAAAGTTTAATTGTGAATTATTTGACGTGCATTATTTTAAGAAAACCTTTGTTATCTCTGTGTATTGATTGCCTTCCATACTTCTGATTTATTTTTTAGATGGCTACTTATTAAGGATAACTTTGTTGCCTATGTAAAACCAGAGGATGGACGAGTTAGAAGTATTTTATTAATGGACCAAGGATTTCGTGTTGAATGTGGTTTTGTTAGTACTGGCATTCATCATGGTCTACAAATATCTAATCTTTCTAGGTAAAATATTTTTTTATTTTGTTTTCAATAATATTTTTCAGAGTAATATTTATGAAATTTTTCTATTTGATTTTGTCATTACTGAAACATTTAATTTTTTCTTCATAAGCTGCCATAAAAAAGATGAGTTATTATATTGCACATTAGGTAATAAAATATTTGTTGGTATGTGTTTCTAAGAAATTAGTAAATGAACAAGTTTAAATTGATTTTTCTAAAACATCAAGTTTATCTTTTAGTTAATTTTCCAGTTTTCATTATGTCGAGGAAAGCCATTTTATTTATGTAATATGTTATGAATTATATACGTGGGTCAATTATATACAATATCCATAACATGTAACTCTTGCATTGTTTAAGAAGATGTTTGGAAAATATATTTTTATACTTTTGTTTGCAAGATAGATAGAAACAATTTACAATGTTAATTTTTATGATTTTGTCTACGTCTTTTAAAGAAAACAAGGTGAAAATTTTAAGAAAAGTATTATTACTTTTTTTCTTTGTAGTATTGTAGATGAAGAAAAATAAAATTTAAATTTTTCAAAGTGTTTGTAATGTAAAATAATTACAATGTAAATCTTATATTATAATTTAAATATACAAAGTGAGTTAAAGATTTAAATTACTAACTGTAGATGTAAGATTAAAAAATATGTAAGGTGATGCAATTTATTGTGTGCCTTTTTTCAGACATTTATTAGTTAGATGCTGGACTAGGAGAAAGGCGAGAGAATGGTCTGAATCTTTGCAAGAAGCAGCTAAAACAACAGCTCGAGATTTCACCCAACCAAATCGTTATGGTGCCTTCTGTCCAATTCGAAATAATTCTGAATGTAGATGGTTAGTTAATACTTAAAGTCTTGATTTACTGTTATTTAAAAATATGTATAATGAAAATATGAATTAGCTTGTATTCTATTTTACTAATTAATATTTGAAGAAATATTTCAGAGCATAAAACAATATAAAATTTTTTTATTTGTATCAATTTTTTTTAATCTGAACTGTTATATCAAATACATATAAAATTTTAAGATGTATTAATGAGTTATATCTGTTGAATTTTTTTTTTTGAAAAAAATAATTCATAATTAAATATAATTCATGCACACACACATATATAACTTTATGAGGAAAAAAAAACTTTTTATTTTTAATACAGAATTTTGAACATAATTATTTGCATTCCTTAAAATTACAGTTTCTTCATCAGTTATATTTTTAATATATTAGAATATTTATTTGAATTTTATATTTCATCTCAATGCTCTTTATTTTTATTTCTTGAATTTGTATTCCAAGAAATATAAACAATAAAAGTACAATAGTAAAACATTTATAACTTCGGTATTTTATAACTTTGCAGAACTGATATATTTAACAAAACTATAATTTTTTTGAATCAATAGTTATTTCTTCTAAATGATATTTGCTGAAATTCCTAACAATTGTATAGCTTTAAAAATGTTATTATGATTTAAATTAATATAAATATAGGACTTTTTGGTATATATCTTTTTAGAATATGCAGTTTCTCCATTTAATGTGTTGGACTAGTTTGAGAAATTTCTTTTAGCAACAATAAATTTTAAAATTGTCATAGGTTTATTGATGGTGCTACATATTTTGAAGCAGTTGCTGAGACTTTAGAAAAGGCTAAAGAAGAAATTTTTATTGCTGATTGGTGGCTGAGCCCTGAAATATATATGAAACGCCCTGTTATTCAAGGAGAGATATGGCGTTTGGATCATATTCTTAAAAGAAAAGCTGTAAGTTAATTCATCTTCTAATTTTATTTTGTAGTTAAAATGTAATTGATTATTATTTTTTAAAGAATTTGGTAAATAATGTGTTGTGTATGTATTCAATGTTTTAAAAAAAAATGCATGAAATATTTCACTAAATTTTTTTGGCAAAATGAGATTATGAAAAAAGAATAAGACATGAAATTTGCCTTTGTTTTTAATCAGGTTTTGTTACTAATATATTGAAAGAATATTTTAATAGTAAATTTTGTGAAATGACAAAATGTTTAATTTCTGTAAGTTGATTCTTCAGAACAGTGTAATTTCAATATTTTTTTAAATTTTAGAATTGTATTCAAGTTATTAATTACATTATACTATTTTGAAGTCTTACAAACAATTTGGATGTGTTATATGTTATTTTATGACCAAATCAATTGTATGATGAAGTTTAGTAGCATTATTTTTATAACATGATTCAAAAATAAAAACTTTCACAGGGAAAGAAATTGCTCATTGAATTCACTGCTTGTAAATAAACACACAAGATTTATTTTAAAACAGTGAATATTAAAGGAAAATAGTTTTATTAAAATTGAAGTTACAGGAAATTTTTTTAAATGCCATGTACTAGAAATAGGAATTTTTAAGGATAATATTTAGAATCTGTATATAACAAATAATGTTTTTATTTGTTTTATAAATGTTTTTATAGGAAAAATTGAATGAAAAAAATGATTTAATCTTTAACTGTAATTTCTTTCTCAAATTCAAATATTATACAAACTTTTCAATGTTACTTCAAAAAAAATCCTTTTTGTATTATTATGTATAATTTTTTTTTAACATTTTTTGATTAGCAACAAGGAGTGAAGGTATTTGTTCTTCTTTACAAAGAAGTTGAATTAGCTCTTGGGATTAACAGTTTATACAGCAAGCAACAACTAGTTAGCATGCATCCTAATATTAAAGTAATTACAAATTTAAATTTTTTTTAGTGATTGAAATTTTTTTTCTTGGTGATTTCATTTTATTTTATTTTAGATTTTTTTTAAAAATGTTTTTGTTAAGTATAATGATGTATTTGAAATTATGTGCTCATATTTTGGATAGGTTTTACGGCATCCCGATCATGTTACAAATGGTACTTTATTGTGGGCTCATCATGAAAAATTGGTTTGTGTGGATCAAACTTATGCCTTTCTTGGTGGTATTGATCTTTGTTATGGACGGTGGGATGATTTCCAACATAGGTTAGTATTTCAATATAGTTAATAAAAAAAAAAAACTATCTGAAACATATTTTAGTTTCACACATAATAATTTTAAGCATAAGTCTTTTTTCCCTTTAAAAAATTATTACATATTGTGAAATTTAAATGTAGGTATTAAATTTATTGTATGCATATGCAATTTTGTTTGAAATAGCTTGGTTAATATCAAAGAGTATAGGTAAAGTTTTGATTTTGATTTAAATTTGCTAATGCAATTCTTAATTTTTAACGATTTTCATTTAATTGAAAATGTCTTGATGTTTTTAAAAAGATTAAAACATTTTTTTAAGGAAAGCCTCAATGGTATTTTAGATACAAACTTAATTTGGCATGAAATATTTATTTATAAACAGTATTTACTATTCATTAATAATTTATATAATTTCAGTTATTCAGATACATTTATTTCAAATTGATTAAACATTAATAGCAAATATCTTCACTATTTTGAAAGAGGTATGAAGTGCTATAATTTTTTTTCTGTAAAAACAAATATTGAAAGAATTTGTTATCTGTGTTTTTGCTATGTACTATATCTTGGTCATATATTTCAATTTCTTTTCTTTTATGACATCTTACTGTGTATCTGATGTTCCTGTTTTTGTTTCAATCTGATTATCTATTTTTTCTTTCTTATAATAATTAATGCATGAATTTAATTTAAGTTAAGCATTTCTAATTAATTGTATTAATGACATATTTAACTACGTGGAATATTTTTTTAAATACATTAAGTTAGTCACATTTATCCTTTTCGTTATTGATTTTACTTTTTTCAAAATATTAAAAAAAAATTTCCCTCCTCCTAAAATTTGCTTGACATTTAGAGAAATAAAATTTTCATTAATATTTGCTGAAAGTTCTCTTTTTCACATAATTTTTCTTAAAATTGTGACTACATTCATTATCATTATTTGAAATGCTTTTTTAAATTTTGTTATGCCAAACTATGTGTGATAATACATGAAATGTCTTTTCATTACCAGTGTACTGATGGAAGTATATAAACATTTTTCCTTTTTCGACAAGTTTGCACATTGGTTATATCCTAGTTTAGGAAACAATGAACCTTTCTTTCATTTTATTTTATTTTATTTGCGTCTTTCATGTATATAATATTATTTATAAGTACAATATTTGTAGTCAAAAATTTAGGTATCTAAATTAATTAAAATTAGTTTTAATAACCATATTAATAAACTGTGAGTTTAACTTTGAAATTACTCATGCACACACATGCATGTGTGTGTGGATTTAAGTTTTTCGGAATTTTATTCACTTATATTTTTAATGTTATAACAATATTTGTTTCTGTAGCTTTTTGTTGTAATTTTTGTTTCAATTTTCATAGTAGTCATGCTCACCTCTAATTTTTGATTGGGTATTTGTATTTTTTAATGTTAGCATCCTGTCAACATTTGAAAATCATTTTTTAGAGTTTTGAGTTTGCATTTTGGCAATGCTTAAAATTTGACTGCCATGCGAAGATTGTTGGTGTTTAGTTACATAGCATATTTTTTATGCCTTTTCAAGTATTTTATGACTTGAAATTAAGCATTAATGAGTATCTAAATTGAATAAATATCCTTTCTAAATTTAAATTGTTTGTGTTTTGTAAATTTATTAATTTGTTTGCATTTTCTTTGTAGTACTTACTATATGTAATATTAATACACATGGAATGTTATACTTGGAAAATTTTTTTCTCTTAAGTTTTTTTATTTTTTGATTCTTTACATTTGGTTTTCAAAGATTTTTTTGCTGTTTGTATGGTTTTCTTTTAATTTTATTTTTGGATTTAAATTTTAAGAATTTTTCTATTTATATTTTTAGTCTTATAACCATTTGTTAATATATTTTTTTAATAGGGATAGTTATGCCTATAATTCTAGAATAACCCAACTTAATAGTCTAAAGCCTGTTACAACATTAAATATATATTTCTCTTTTTTTTGTATTTTCAAAAAAATTCTTTTTTTCCCCTCAAATATCTTGAAAAGTTTGTTTATTTACCCATTCTTCTGGTGTGTGTGAATTCATGGGCCAAACCTTTAAAGGGAAGATAAAATTCATGTAAAGAAGCATTTTTTTGCATAGCAATGTGTGACCAGAAATGAAAAGTGTTGAAGGAAAGACAAAGAAATGCTCAGAAAATTGAAAAAAGAAACTTTTTTATTTACATTAATTATTACAATAAGTTCTCGTACCTCCATCAACATCAGTACAAAGCTTATAGCATAAGAGATTGATGTATCCTTTTTGAAGATGCCAAGTGTTTCACAAACAGTTCAGCAGTGACTGAAAGTTTTGCAATGAAGCCTTCATCAGATTGAACAGGGGTCTCGAAGATGAGTGTCTGAAGTGTCCCGATAAGAAAAAATTTATACTTGATCATTGGATGAAGGGGGCCATGCTGGCCAAGTGACCCGTCCACCTTAGTGTTTCCATAAAAGGCCGAATGTGTCATTGAGATGATTATGCACATTAATGTCAATGAACTGGATATCCATTGTGCTGAAACAACATGGCACAACAAACACCAACTGAATAATAAAAGGCCTTTTTTTTTCATTTTCTTCAGCATTTCTCATTTTTCCACCAACACTTCTCATTTTCAATCCCATTGCTAAAAAAATGCTTCTTTATGTGTATTGTACATTCCCTTAAAATGTGGTTCATGAATTCAGGGATGCCCTGTATATAGATATGATACATGTTTAAATTCCATAATTGTTGCCCAACCAGAAAATTTTCTGCCAAACAGTAGTATAATTGGAAATAATTGGTGTAAATTTGACTGGAATGGTGCCAACTTTCATGGTCAATGGGATTTTACACAAGTACTAATATATAGTAATTATATATAAATATCAAGCATTGTTATTTTGTTTCAAATAAATACCTTATATATTCAGTGTTTCTTTTTATTGATCGTGATTATATTTTCAAACTGTTCAATTTTATTTATGGTTAATTGCTAATTAAACTATGTGTAATTCTAGTGTAATGTAAATTATACAAATGCTAGTAAATGAGAAGCAAAACCAAATTAAATAGTATCAGGCTAACATAATTAAATTAATGATTCAAAAATAAGAATATTAAAAATAAAACTTTAAAATAGTATTAAACATTGATAATTTAAAATTAATGTAATAAATTTTATGGAAATCTACAATTTTTAAAATTTTTAGGATGAATATAATTTCTTCTGTTTTGCTTATTTTAATTGTTTATACTATCAAATATTCAGCAGATTTATTAATCAAACATTTTTCTTAAGGTTGACTGATCTTGGAGGTGTTGGAAGAAAATCAAGTCAAGTAACCTTAGGTGGTGATGTGAAAGCATTGAAAGTGTCCCAATCACCACAATTACGGAGATCCCATTCCATGTCTGAAATAGGAAATGAACTGAGTGCAAAACTTAGTGAGGTAAATAATTTCAAATATAACTTAGAGCCTTTCCTTTTTTTTTTTTTTAAATTGAATTATGGATATTTTTATAAATTTTTAATGAATGGTTCTTGTAATTCAATTTTTTTTTTTTTTTTAATATTCTATTCCAAGTTTAGTTTAATAAATTGCATTCAAAATTAATTTTTTTAAAAATTAGGATAAATTTATATCTTATATCATTCTAAAACAGAATAAAGTTTTTCAAGTAAGATAAGTTATTCAAATAATGCCTATTTCCAAACTTGAAAGGAAATAAAGCTGTAAAGAATTTAACTAAAAATAACTAATGCCTTTATAATTAACAGCCAGATTTTATTCGACCAACAAAACTGAAAAATTTATAAAAGAAAAGAAATAGTGTGAAGTTTTTAAGTGTTTTTTTTTTTTTTAGCTTATAACTATTTATAAATTGATAGGATTTTTAATATTTGTTTGTATGTGTGTGAATTAATATTATGTAAGAATATATCGTAATTATTTATATTAATTTTTATCAAATAATCAAGTTTCAAAATGAACAAAATTAGGAGAAAAATTATTTTTGATTAATTCATTTATTGTTTTTTTTTTTTAGCAAAGAGTTATTTTAAATCATTTAAAAACTTTAATTTAAAAACATAATTTTAGAAAAAAGTAGATTTTTTAAAACTAATGATTCTCATTTATTTATACCAAAGAGTTTTAAATCAAACAAATTTTTATTTATAAATTTTTAAACAATATTCAATTCTTCATTCAATCTATATCTTTCTTTAAAACATTAAAAACAATCAATCTGCTTATTCTTAGTGAATTTGTATTTTGGCACTGTATAAACCCTCATTAATCCAAATCCCATTAAACCAGATATCATTTAATCAGACTGGCATTTAAAAAGATTATTATTAATAAATATAAATCAAAAGCTGTGTTAGGTGTGCAAAACTCTAGGAAATGTAGTTTTGTACCATGAGTAGTGGCTGTGGTGTCATGATTCATAATTTTAGTTTTATGAATATCATGTAATATAATTTGAATTCTCCCTTGTGCAGTTATTTTCAATTTTGCTTTGCCTTATTACCAAATACATGTTCTTTTTACTGTACAGAGAGTATTTAGCTATGTACTTGTCTCCTTTTTGTAGGTTATTTGTTTTATTTGGATGATCTAGAGCCCTAATTAGTCTTCAGTAATGAGGTTTTATGATATATGTAAAATTGAAAATATTATATGAAAATTATATGAATAATGTATTTAAAGAATTGTAATTATGAAGGAAATAATTTACTATCTGTTTTCTTATGATTATATCTGTTTTAAATATTTGCTGTTAATCTTTTTTATTCTCCTTAGTTCCTTTAAAAGTATAGAAACATTAGATTAGGATAACTTAAACTCATAAATGAATTTCAGCTTAAAACATTTATTCCTGTATATGCATTTTATTTTTGATTTAAATATACATTTAATCTTAATTAGAATTTTCTCCTGCTTGTATTTAACATTTCCTCCAACTAACAATAGCGTTGGAAATTAGTTCGCCATTCTCTCCTTCCCCAGCCTTCTCCCCTTTCAACAGCAGAAAGAAGTAAAACAGATTCTTCTGAAGATATTGAGCCTATAAAGATCAATATAGAAGTTGCCACTCCAACTTCATCTCAGATTATAACTCCTCCTTCTGAAGAAAAGAAGAGCTTAGCTGAGGAAATAGAGTATCCTTCATCTCATTTGAAAGCAGTAGACAATGAAGAATGTGCCAAAAAGAAGTATTTGTCTCGAAAATTGAAAGCAAAACGAGTTATGCAAGCTGTGGTGGTAAGCAAAAAGCTGCATTATGTTAGAATTTCTATTATTCTTTAGTAAATATTTTGTCTTAAAGATGAATAGGTTATAGTTCTAAAAGACATCATCTGTTATTATTTAATTGTCATGTTCCAAGAATTTATGGCTGCAGACATGTGGCCGGCAGTTTACAGTGAGTCATGAGTTTGAGTCATTATGTCACTAAATACCTGCCGTGTAGCCGGGTATGATGCACATTAAATCTTTCAGGGCTCAAAGTCCTCCCATGGGCATGATGTGGAAGTTTGGCGAGGGAGATGCCAGCTCGGGTGTCGTTCCTCATCAATCAACCGAGGCTTGAGATTATGAAGGTCATCGCCAATAGTCCTCATGCTGCTTTTAATGGGACATTAATAAAACTAATCAATCAATTTATCCAAGAATTTATTGCTGGATTGCTACACTAGTAACTCTGCATAATTAGAGTAATCTCCAAGTGAAATAATTGTTCTGTAACAATTAAATCCTTCTCTATGTTTATATACACTATGTGACATTGAAAATGCAACCCCAAGATTAAGTGGACAGAAAGTGATGAACTTGGAAAACAGAGAGAGACAACAATGAACAATAGGGGATATTTGTTTCGAAATTATATGCACAATGCAGAGTGACAACAGTGTCAGCTCAGTAGGTTGTAGGACCACTGTGGACTATGATGCATGAAGCAACACATCTAGGTACAAAGTCAAGGAGACTATGGATTGCTTCCTGGGGAATTACTCTCCATTTCCTGTCAATCATTTGCCACAATTCATCTTCTGAACGCAGCAGTAGCAGGGTATGGAAATGGCATCCAATCTCATCCCAAATGTGTTCAATCGGTGAGAGATCAAGAGAACGGTGGCCTGGGAACCATCAGTACACCTTGAAGAGCAGCACATTGGCTAATGCAAGCAGTGTGTGGTCAGGTGTTATCCTGCTGATAAAGGGCATTTGGCACCCTCTGAAGGTAGGGGTGTGTCACTGACCCCTGCACATCATCCATGTATCATTGGGTAGTCATAGTACCCCGAATACGGACTAGAGATAATCTGGAATTGTGCACAGTTGTATTCCAAACCATGATGCCGTGTTGTCACACAGTAGGGTGTTCCACAATTGCTGCTGGATTGGATGTCTCATCTGAAAACCCTTTGCAATTCCATCATCCACATCGCTCGAGACCATTGCAATCGATAGCATCTGTGGTATGGTTCAATGGCAGTCTTCTTAATGGATGGCATGAGTGCAGGCCACTTGCAACCAATCAATGGGAAATGGTTCTGTCTGATATGGGAACATCCAGAGTGCCTCAAACTTGCCTCATTACCTTGTTCCAACCATCTTCGCAACAGCCGGTGCATCCAAGTGTGTGCTGTCTGAGAATAACCATATTGATCAACCTGCCCTTCTCAGTCTTCATTTCACATCATTCATATAACTCAGTGATGTGCATCTAACCTGAAATTTGCATAATTTTCTGGTCACTGCTCCTTAGTGTTGCATTTCCAGTGTCGCGTAATGTATATATATATATATATATATATATTCTACTATATGAAATTATCAATATAATAAAATAATTTCTTTCACTTTTTCTTCTTTTGTATTTTTAGAAGAGTATAATTTTGTAATGTTTAAAAATTAGGGAAAATTATTTAATTTACATGAGTCTTATTATACGTATGAAAATCTCAATTTGTGTCTAAAATTTTTCTGTTACCAGTGTGTGTTGAGATTAATGCAAAGTTAAAAATTTTTAGCGTTTGCAAGGTTTGAAAAAGCAAGCTCATAATAAATCACTGGAATCCATAACTAACTTTGATAGGTAAGATATGTTTATATTTCCATTTTAAAATTCTCTTCTTAAATGTACTCTGTTATTTATCTTTTAGTAGAGGTAAAAAAATATATCTGAATTCTTTCAATTTCACAGATTTAAATAGTTAACATGATATATGTATTACAGTAAATTTTTTCAGATTAAAAATTATTTCTAGAACTTTTTCTTTATTGTAAATTTTTTTTTTTACTAATCGTATTTAAGTTATAACTTTCAATATGTTATTTTAATATTTAAAAATTTTTCCAGTTTGGATTTGCCCGATTCAGATATGAGGAGAACAAACAGTGAAATTGCATTAAATGAGTTAGGCTTGCAGGGAAGTCCAAAATTGTGGATAGGAAAGGATTACATCAATTTTATCATCAAGGATTTTGAACATTTACATAAACCATACCAAGGTTTGGGAAAAATATTTTTATCTCATTGATTGATTTTAAAACTTTCTGTGTACTATTTACAATATCAATTGAACAGAGTTTCATAAAGCTGGAAAGTTCTAGTATATTGATTGGTATTGAAATTAATTGAAATTTTTGGCTGAAATAATTCTGTATGAAATTCTCTAGCAAATGTTTTTGTTCACTGATTGATATGATAAAGGTACATTTCTCTCTCTCTCTCAATTAAAATATGAAACTTTCACTTGAATTATTCAAAGAAAATCTTATACTACAAAAAAATTTTCTTTAAATGTTTCTAAGTCTTAAAACTTATGAAAATTTTAAAATTCAGTTATAATTGTATTAAACTCTATTAAAGGCTTTCTTTCATCCTTATTTTAGATCTGATTGATAGGCATACAACACCAAGAATGCCTTGGCATGACATAGGCTGTTTTGTCCAAGGAGCTGCTGCTAGGGATGTTTCTCGTCATTTTATACAACGATGGAATTTCACCAAAGTATGTAAAACTTTAATGAAGTGATAAAATATATTAATGCAAGTTTTTTAAAAACATTTGTTTCCAGCTTCTTATTAATAATATTTAAGGAATGATATTGTATGAAAAAATTGAGTATGAATAATTGTTTTTTAGGATGACTTGTTGATATTAAAGTATTCACAACTTCTTTGAATTCTATAAATTATTATCCTTAATTGAATTTAAATTTGTATAATACTTGGGAAATTAGCAGTATTTCTTCACTTTTTTTTCCTCTCTTATTTTTGTATTTTGATTTTTTAATAAGTTTGAAATTAAGTTCTTATTATAGTTATCTATTGTAATTTTTTCAAAATCTTGACTATTTTATTTTTTAGATACTAGAGCATTACACAGATTAGCAAGTTATTTTTAATTTGTAATGTATTGTTAAATAGTATTTAGGTATTGTTAATGGTATTTTTAAAGATAGAATTTTTAAAATCTAATGTTACATGGTATTTTGTATGTTCTGTGCTTGTTTGTGAAGTTAACTATTAAAATAGTTATTGGTTGAAATTAACATATATAATTAAAAATGCATCACATCATTCATTTACAACAAAATTGTTTACATGACATTCATTATCACCATTTTGTAACTAAAATTCAAAATTTTGATATTTTTTGAAAATGTTTAATTTAATGGATATTCTGTATTTTTTTTTTTTTTGCTTTTACTGATTTCATAACCACTCAAAGATAATTATGTATTTATAAAAATCTTGCAAATTTTTATATTTAACGTACTTTTTTTTTTTGCATCTGAAATTGTCACATAATATTCTTAAAGATATATATACAAGGATGGTAAAAAGAAAAGATAATAGCTAATTTCTTTATAGCAATAAAAATATTTAGTTAAAACAGTATCTTGTGCTGGCACAAGCATAGACTTTCTTTCAGTTTTTTTTTCTGAAAAGAACAGAAGTATAAAAATTTGTTTCATGCTTCTAATTGACTAAGAATAATGTTTATAATAATTGATATGCTACATTTATTTCTTAAATAGCCTCTATGAAGAAAAAAAAAATTCCGAATGCTTCTTGCTTAGTTTTAAAAAAAATTTTTAGTGAATATAAATTTTATTTTGCATAGAAAGTATGTAACTTTAAAAATTAGTTTAAATATGTTTTCAATGTTTATAATGAAACTTAATATATTTCTTAGTTTGAAAAAGCAAAATATTACGACAGATATCCATGGCTTATTCCTAAATCATACGAAGGATGTGAGAGTATTCCACGCTTGAATATTAGCTCTACCAAAAAGTTATTTTGTGCCAATTGCCAAGTAAGTGTAATATTTTTTTTTAAAAAAAAATTAATAAAATAAACGTCTTTTGACTAGTTTTAACTGAGAGTTTAGATATTTGTGAACTTTTATTTTATTCAAGTTTAGAAACTTCTGCGTAAAACTTATAATGCATTGTATTGAGAATATGTATATTTATTTTATAAAATCTGGAGTAAGTTGTCAGAAACACATTATGTATTACAATGATTGAATCAACTATTAAATGAAAACATTTTAAGTAATATTAATTTTAATCATAATTTACATGCAATTTTTTTTTTTAACTTTCTGTTGGCTTTTATTTTAAATAATGGGTTGAAACCCAAGTAAAATAGGCTTAGAAAAAATATTATTTATTTCTGAGAGATTATATATCTGGAATGGAAATGCAGAAGTAATAAATATTTATTTTGCATGAATAGAATGTATATAATTTGCATGATAGAAAGCATGCAGGCTAAAAAAAATTAAATTAGTGTAGTTATAATAAACATTTTGAAATTGAAAAAATGCAATATTTTCAAGCTATAAAATTCTAATATTATAGTTTTTCACTACAAACAAAAAGATTTAAAGAAATAATTTTGCTTATAACTCTTATTAAACCCTAGGAAAATATCTTTATACTTTTTATTATAAAATTATTCTATTTGTTTTGTTTGGGTATTAGCTAAAAACCTTCTTGATATTATATATCTGCATATTATTATGAGTTCAACTTTATCACTTATGTTGGTAGACATGAATGTCTCTTCATTTCATTATTTTTAAATGCATTCATAACTTTAAAATAACCTAAATTTTAAGTACTCATACTTTTATGTAAATATGTTGTCTGTTACTTGCAATTTTTGTAATTTTTCCAGATTCTTCGTAGTGTTAGCACATGGTCAGCAGGAATGAAGACAATGGAACATTCTATTCACACAGCTTATTTAGATGTAATTCAAAATGCCAAACATTATATTTATATTGAGGTAAGAGTGTTTTGTTGTTCCAATTTTATTTATAAAAATAATTATGAAAGTTCATTACAAATTTT
Source organism: Nephila pilipes (assembly GCA_019974015.1). Taxonomy (NCBI): domain Eukaryota; kingdom Metazoa; phylum Arthropoda; class Arachnida; order Araneae; family Nephilidae; genus Nephila; species Nephila pilipes. The sequence continues at coordinate 689,076 of BMAW01009525.1, read as the reverse complement.
ACAGTGGAATGTAAGATTAAATAATTTATAATAGCAAAAATCAATCTATAATACTGGCTTTTAAAATTTCTTCAAATGTTACTTAAAGCAAATGGGGAAAAAAGATTAATATATTTTGAGTAATTTTTAGTTGACATTCTTGTTATTTCTGTACACTATACTGTATATTATGTGTACTCAGGTTTCATCATGAGGTCTGTACTTATGATAGAGTTATTGAAAACTACACTATATCATTCTGTTTATATATTCATTTTAAACAATCTTTTCATTATGTTTATATATATATAAGATTTATTTCACAATACATAAAAATGTTTAGGTAGAAAAAGGCAACTTAATGTTCAGTAGGAATTTTATAACAGTTCGTCAAAGTTACAAAATTCCAAATTTTAAAAGCAAATATTTTTACATGGAAAGCATAACATAAGGTATTGCTACAACGAATCATTATATATTTGTTAAAATTTAAAGCTAAAAAGGAAAATATAGGTTTTAATATTTTCATATATTCTGTTTTAAATAATGGTTCATTGACATTATTTTTAATGATATGTTTTTAATTTTGAACTCTGAAATGTTTAATTTTATTGATTTTTTAGAATCAGTTTTTCATAAGCCAGTCTTCTGGTCATAGAGATGTATTGAATGGAATTGGTGAAGCCCTTTTTCGGCGTATCTTATTAGCACACAAGTAAGTAGTATTTTATCTTTGGTATCCCAATTCATTCATGAAATGCAAAAAAAAAATTCTTCATATTTTTCACAAAGTTGATTTTTTTTTTTGTATCGATTACTTTAATAATTTTACATAATATTGTGCTTAAAAAATAACAATTATTTTCATGCTACATAAACAGTAAATTTAGAAGTTCAAGCATGTTGTTTGAGATTATAAAATAACTTACCAGTATATTCTGTGGTACTCTGAGAATTCTTAAGAATAATTTTTCAACTTCTGTTATTTATGTGGTCTTAAAATATTCCATGTGGATCAATCAGCAGGGAATAGCTCATGTCTTATTTCAGTATTGTCAAGAAAAAGAAAAGACATCAATAATTGATATTAAAATTTATTTATAATTTTAACAATATTATTCAAGGAACCATATAAAATATGCCAATAGAAGTGTTTTGTATTATGTCCAGAAATATTAGATGCCGGCACATAATATCGTTTTAGTAATAAATCTCAGCATTATTTCTTAGTCAAAAGGAAATTGTAAAAAAGGGGGATCTTTTTCCCCTTAGCTGGAACTATTATCATAATGATATACCTGAATGATTGACTCTTTCACCTGTACACATTTGTTGAAAAATGTTTGCATCAAAGTTCTGTATTTTAACTTAATACAGATCTTTGTGGAAGCAAACCTGATAAAACATTGCAATTCTGTAATGATATGCTTGACTTATAAAAATTTTTGCTTTGAAATTTAAATTCCTATTTAAGCTTTTGATTGACTAAACAAAATTTGAACCAAATGTTAATTTTTTAAAGCTATCATTTGATATATTAATTTACTTGTAATCAACAATCCAAAAAATTACTAGAAAGAGGCTCAAATTATACTAATTTTTGATTCTATAATTTTGCATTTTTTAAATAGAAATGATTTTATACAGTTTTATTAATTATGGTTCTGATAGTTTTTTTTTCACATTTGATCATTATAATTATGCTTAACAGAAAAAGTTGCCTAATAATTTTGTTATTGTCATTAATTGGTATTACTTTTGATCCCTTGAATTTTTTTTTAATTCTTTCTTTTTAATTTAAAAATCTGTATTCATTCAGTTTGTATTACGATAAAATATGTTCTAAGTTGGACAATCTCATAAAAAAAATATGGATTTTTCTTTGTGTTAAATATTATTAAAATTGAAATATATGCATCTAAAAGAATTTTTTGTATGTTTAATATTAAATTTTATTTAAGGTTTTCTTAATATATAAATTATTAAATTCATTATTATCATATTACTTTTATTATTCTGAACTATAATTTTTCATGAGTAAAACAATTTTTTTATTCATTTGAATTGCTGTATCTTTTTAAAATTTAAACTTCTTAAGTATGTTAAAATATTCTTTAAAAAAGATATCTAAAATGGATTTAAAATTGATAAAGGGATTCTGCTTTTTGTTAATCAGGTAAAATAATTTTTCACAAATAAAAAAAAGTGAGCTAAAATGGATAACTTTATATGAATTATTTATTTTACTTTCAAATACAATGAAAAAACAAAAAAGGTGTTATCAAAAAAAAATTGAAGTTTTCATGCAAGAATAGAAATTTTGTACTGCATTGGAATTTTTAATGTAAAGTTGAGGTTGAGTTTTTTTTAAATAGGCAATCCAGTGGAAGCTACTGTTATCGAAACACTTGTAAAGACTATTGGATTTCTTATGATTAATGTTAAGGTAATTGTATGAAACAAAATTTAATTTGGCAGCTTTTGCCTGTAGAATGAATTTTTATTTAGAATATAATTAGAAAGCTGCTCTATTAACTCACCTGTTCCAAACTTGGAATTTCTTTCATATATTAAGAAGGAATGTGACTGTTTGAATTTAAAATTTGCAAATCTATTTTCTCTTTGCACTGACAATTTTCTATATACTGATGAATGAATGCACTTTGATATGTTATGCATTAAAAACTTTTTACAAATATTTATTGAATTTGCTTTATTTTCATTCAGTGTACAACAATACATGAATGGATTTCTGATTTTTTAAAAAAAAAAAAATAATGAATCTATATTTGCAAAGCATTTCTTTTATATTCTTTGCTTTGAGATTTCTTAACCTTTTTCTTTCTTCACTTTTCTTGGAAATGTTCTTCATTTCCCAATTCTGTTTTGCTTCAAAAAATATTTCCACTGTATTTTGATGTTCCGTTATTCTTATTTGCTTTGCATTTCTTCAATTTTTATCCCCCCCCCCTCTGAGTTGTGAAAAGCATATGTTAAAAATTATTTTTTTTAAATAGAAACAAAGAAACTTTTCGTGTTTATGTTGTGATGCCTCTTCTACCTGCATTTGAAGGAGAAATTGGAACTGGAACTGGTACTGCTATACAGGCAATCACTCATTGGAACTATGCTTCTATATGCAGAGGACCAGATTCCCTTTATCAGAGGCTGTTGCATGAAGGTAACGATTTTTTTTTGTAATATTTTTTGTTATAAAAGAATACTTTTTTTCTGTAAATCATTTTGTTTTACAAGTTCTTTGTGGATCTTTAAAAAAAATTTCTTATTGACAAATATATATTTAAAAAAAATGTAAAAAAAGAGTTTTAAATTATTTAACTTTTTATAGCATTAATAACACTAATAATTCATATTGTATGTGTTACAAGTATATAAATGAAATTTGATTTATACAATTTATCTTTTTATTGTTGTTGATATGATTAAATCACTAGGTATTTCAATTCATTTAAAGGATTTTCTTTGTCAAAATGCTGTAAATCCTCTAAATTAAAGTATTAAATAATTTACATGCAAAATCGCCATATATCAGGTATTATAAATTGCATGAAATTTATCCTTGCTAATAACTTCAAGTGTCGATTTTGTTGTTTTAGCCTTAACTTTTATTCTTAGACTTATACTTATTTCAATGAGATCAAACTTATTTAATTTAAATTTTTGATACTTTAAAATGATAGTTTAAAGATAAATGCTTAATGAGGTATCACAGTCTTTATAGTCAGTATGCAAACTGATTATTAAGACTGTCATACATCAGTATGTCATAGACAGTCTTTATATCAGTATATCTTGCAGTTGGAGATCCAAATGCTTACATAACATTTTATGGACTAAGGAAACATGGGCTTTTAAATGAAAGGATTGTAAGTATTATGCTTCTTTTATATGCTCAATTATGCACTTGCTGTTTACTTTTGCTTTTTATATATTGACATTTTAGAAAAATTAATGATTTGAAATAAATATTTTAGTTTACAGAATTAGTATATGTCCACAGCAAATTATTAATTGCTGATGATCGCATTGTCATTATTGGATCTGCTAATATAAATGACAGAAGTTTGCTTGGAAATAGAGACAGTGAGATGTGTTTAATTGTAGAAGATGTAGACTTTGAAAAAACTCTCATGAATGGAAAATCATATGAAGCAGGACATTTTGCTTGCAGTTTGAGACGAACACTTTTCAGGTATAATGTTTACACATTTTATTTAAACATTTAGTCTATAATTTGAATATTGTGAAGAATAATTTTTTTCTAAAAATTCTGTTAATATTGTCATTAATTTTTATCTTTTACTACATTGCTGAATATTTTATGTTGAAATTTCTTTTTTCTTCCTTTCCTTTTCTCCTTGACAATTAGGGAACATTTGGGTTTATTAGATCAAGGGAACCAGTCCATTGATATTAGAGATCCAGTTTGTGAATCCTTTTATAAAGAAGTGTGGATTAAGACTGCAGCATTGAATACATCAATTTATGATAAAGTGAGATACCACACATCATGTTCACTATTATTTCAGGATCTATTATTCTACAATTTCATATTTATATTTCATTTTTTTTAAAATTTCTTATGTAAAGATTCATCAAGGCATTTGTTGTGTTCTGCAATTGTACATTGAAGTAATAATATTTAAATTGCGTATGTGCGATAAGATGTTTTAGTGTGATACAGTATCAGGAATAGTATTAACAAATAATACTTTTATTATATACTTGAAGTATGAGCATTCAAAAAAATTAAAGTTGAAGACAATCTTTATATTTGATCTTCAATAAGATTTATGGAACTTTTATTAAAAAAATTATGTGTGGAAAAAACTATTGTATTTTTTTAAAGAATCATTTGAAGCTATTAAACCTTCCTCACTTGGATAGTAAAAAAATGCAAGAACTTATGTAATAAATCAATATTTATAAAATTTAATCTTTATTATTAGACCATTTTATACATATGCTTATACACAAATTTGAATATTCTTGGTTGCATAAATAATTCAATTAATTGATATTTCATCAGTCATCATATTTTAATTTAAGCAGGATCAAGTTATTTGAGAATCATTGATGTTTCAAATAAAACTATTTAAAATTAAACAATATCATTTTTTTATTTTACATTTTCATTAAGGGGTAGTATTTTTTATGTTAATATCCAAGAGGCATTTTGGCATACCAGATCACTTTTTAAATTTTTTATCATTTGCTACAGTTTTAATTACATTTAGCTTAAATATATTGAATTAAATAATGTATTGTTTCCTTTAATTTTAATATCGGAAAAGCTATTGTCCATTTCTCGATATTTCATCATTTACTTTAATTTTTATATTTAATTGAGTAATTTAATAATCATAAAACAAGAATTCAATGGGTGGCTAAATCTGTTCTTTTTTTAAAACTTTGCTTAAAACTTTTGTTTTAATTCTATTAAATTTACTTTTAATGTATAATAAACATTTTTTAAAAATATTATGTATTTTTGTGTTCTTAATGGAACTTTTTTTTATCTCTTTCATGCTCTTTGTAGGTTTTTCGTTGCATTCCATCAGATGAAGTGCACAGTTTTGATGAATTGAAAGAATATCTTTCAAAGCCTAATATGGCTGTCAGTGATCCAGAAACTGCACTGAATTTATTATCTGGCATTCAAGGTCATTTAGTCCTTATGCCATTTTTCTTTTTATGTAATGAAAATTTAACTCCTGGTGCTGGAACTAAAGAATCTTTAATGCCTGTTTGCCTTTGGACATAGTGCATTTTTCCTACATGATCTCACTAATATTATTTGAGATAATTTTAAATGTTGAATCTACTCTTGTATTCCTATCACTTGAATCTCAAAATATTTTCTATGTACTAAACTTTTACAATGAGCACACATTTTACAATTGTTATGGTTATGAAATATTTAACTCTTTATGAAATGTTGGATTTTGATACCTGTGAAAAATGTGCACAAAATATTTGTACAAAATTTTACGTAGCGTTTTTGTATGATTTTTTTGTTTGTTTCTATAGCCTTGTAATTATTGAAATCAACTATGTATGTAAATTTAAAAAATCAATTTTGTATTATTTATCTTTCATATTGAAAGTAGAATAATCGTGTTGTATTTTAAGTTAATCCAAATGTGTATGTTTTTAATAACTTTTTTAAGCTGAATGTTATTAGCTTCTATGTTAAAATTTTTTTATTTATAAAGGAGAATTTTGTAGTTAAAAAGTTAAACGTGAATGCTGTTATATTTTTGATTATGCTTTCTTATCTTTTTACTGAGTTATGGGTAATTTACCCATATTTTACTTAATGTAATTGAAGGTAGCTACATTTGTTGCTTTCTTAATACCTGACAAAAATCTGAGCTTTTCTAAGAATTTTATATAGCTTTCCTCATTTATCAACAAAAGAAAGTCAAACTTAAAAAAATAATATGAATTGCATAATATAAAATTTTCCTTTATTTAAACTAATATAATGCAATGTTGTATTATGATTCGATTTTTATTGAATGTTCATATAAATATTAGATTTTGCAATAATCATCTGTATTTGTTTGTCTACATTTAGAATTTATAAAAAGCATCAAAGGCTCAATTCATACAACAATTTGATGCTGAGTATTATTCTGAATTAAATTGTGTACAATTCATGTATATTGTATTTACATGATTAATTTTTTCAGTATTATGATTATATTTTATTAATCATATAATTTTTATATTAGTGGATATATTAATTAGCCACCTAAGGTGCTATTGTTTTAGGTTAATCATTTTTGGCATGTCAGATCACTTTTCAATTTTAATTACACATAGCTGATATAATATTCATTTTAATAATTTATTGTTTGCTTTAATTTTGATTACATTTAGTTTAATAACTTAATGTTTCTTTTAATTTTAATGTCATGAAAAGTTTACTATTGTCCATTTCTCAATATTTTATCGTTTACTTTAAATCTTATATTTAATTGAGTAATTTAATAATAATTATAAAAAAAGCACAACTTGGGTGGCTAAATCTGTTCTTTGCATAGAATTTTTTAATTTTATATTTTATGAGTATTCTCTAACATTTTAACTATACCTTATTAAGATTAGTAAATAAAGTAAATGAAAAGATGAGTTTGATACATAAACATTTAGCTATTGCATTTGATTTCATATTTCAATCGTGTATCAAATATTTGCCAATTATTAAATTTGCATTAGCCATGCAAGTCTTACTTTATTATTATTTCTGTATGTGAATAAATTTTAAGCTAATTTAATCTTTTTACATTAATATAGTTTTTTTATTAAAATAATTAACATATGTATTAGTTATAAAAAAAATTCTAAAGTGAATTGTAGCTGAAATTATTTAATTTATGTTTGTACTAAACATCTTAATTGTAAAAAAAAAAAAAAAAAACCCATATTTTTATAAAAATTTCTAAAGTTGTAAATCATAACAATTCTAAAGTAAAGGAGCTTTGCATTTATTAATATGCAAATGTAATTTGGAAGATCTGACTTCTAAAACCAATTGTGTAAACAGATTATTAGTTATAATTATATTAATTTTATTGGTATATTTTAGATCTATGTAATTGTATAATACATTCACTACCACTAATGTGCTGGCAGACTTCTTCAGAAGCCAGATTTCTATGGTATCTATCGCAAAATCGTTATCTCTTTCCAATTGTGTTGGTGAATCCCAACTGTTAGTTTTCATTGTCTGTCCTCTCATAACAAGAAAGGTCACCTTTTTTTAAATTCTAATATTGCAACATCAGTCAATTTTTTTACTTCTCTATGGCTGTGAAAGATCTACTATATTTGAATCATCTGCCATTTTTAAAAACACATTTAAAGAATTCAAACACAAAATTTGAAAACCGCAATAATAGTCAACCAACATCCTAGAGTGTTGCCTGCATGTGAAGTTTTGTCATTCTGGAGCGCCAGCAGCAATGAAAGTGTTTAAATATTGAAATAATTTTACAATTGTAATAAATTCATTTTGGTCAAATTAGTAAATTCTTAACATGCTGCTTGAAGACATCGCTTCTCATTAGATTTGCATGTATTAAATGCATTTTACTACAGTTTGATATTTTAATGTATATCTGGACAAGTTATTAATTCTTGATGTAGTATAGTTAAAGATTTGTTACTGGATAGTTTTTATTGTGAATAAGCATGGTAATATATTCATTTAAAAGGATTTCAAACTATTATTTATATGTATTGTAAATATTTTTTGTTGTTTTTCTAACAATTTTGTACCGATTTCCCCCCCTTCTTTTGCACTATTATTAGGTAGCATTTACTTATCTAATAATAATAAGCTTCCAAATTCACTGCTTTCCATTTGAACTATGGAGCATTAAACTATTTTATGAAATATACATAAATGTAAATTATAAATTAAATATATATGTGATGAAACCTTTTTTATTATAGTTTCATTTGAGTGTGTCTTTCTGCAAAAGATCTGCCTTTCAGAATTACTTACAGCTTAAAAAGAATTTTAAGAACTTTTCTATACTCATAATATGGGTAGTTTTCTGAATTTCTTATGATGGAAAATTGACAAGTGCTTCTGCATCCTTGTAATAATTTTGTTTACTCATAACTTGAAAACAAAATTCAGTACAACTTGATGAATTTGTGCATTATAAAAGAAAAATTTAGTTTTTATTTTTATAATTGTTTGATTCCATTATTTATTATTGTGTTATATATACATATATTTATTTCATGTGACTAGCTTTATTATATATACATATTTTTAATTCATATTAATCTTAACTTTAATTTATCATTGTTCATTACTGAAAATCGTATGTAATATGCAGCATTGTACTTAAGATACTAAGTTAAAATCTAAAAACATTTAAAATGAACATTAATATATAATTTTGTAAGTAAAATAAATATTAATTAATATATTAAATATGAAAAAATGATTGCATTTCTCCCTATGAATGCAAGATTGTGTCCAATGTTGTTTACATCTGAGTTCTATTCTGCTAAAGATCTGCCATGTAGTTAGACTGACACTTAAAATCAGTCAAGGTGTAAAGTCCTCACATTGGTGTGGGTTGCTGGTTCAAGTGTCATCTTTGTCACTTAGCCACTGTTCAAAATTATGATACCTGTTGCCAGTACCCCTTGTGTTGCTTCTTAGGGTAACATTGATAAATTAAATTTAAAAAGCATTTTTCTTTGTCAGATGTAATTCTCATTTTGTTAAAAATTTGTTTATAAGAACCAAGTACTTAAAAATATCTTATATACAAATACTATTTATAAACTCACAATTGGGAATTATTACTGCATGGAAATTTTAGCTGTAAAGAAATAATTTTTTGTGCTGATGAATTCTTTTGTATGGGTCATGTGTATGCTTTTTTATGTGTATCTTTTATTAAAATTCTATGTTATTGTATGCTAGAGATGTTTTATTTTATATTAACTGTTGACATTTTCTATTTTCCTATATCAATTGAATGTATGAAAAGAATTCTGCAATTCAGATATTTTATAATTTAAAAAATTGCATTATTTAGGATAATTTTGTTCGTAATTTTTTGTTTTTTCTAAAACTTTTTTTTTTCATCACTGCATGACATTACAGTTTGCTTTGTATCTAAGGGCATCTTTGTATCTATTATTTCTAGTCTCTTGTATATATTTCTAGTCCTTCCTGCCATCTTCAGAAAGATTGACTTTATGATTTTTTTTTAAACTCAAGAGAATATGAATAAGAGTACTTTAATTTATATTTTACTTACATATTTCTCCTTATCTACTACTTTAATATTATATTTCATTTTATATTTTATCCCATTATCTATGAAATGTTGAGATTATTTCTGTGCTCAAATGGTTTTATTGTTAACAATAATTCAGATCTTTTATATATGGAAGGTTTAAAAGAAAATTGTTTATATATAACTGTGATATACTTGTTGCACAAGTATTCTTTGGGTATGTAGTAAATTATCTTTCAATACGTTGCAAGCTATAAAATTTTTAAATCTGTATTCTATACTTATAGATTGTGTATCCACTGATTGTACTTATTTTATTGTTGAACCTCAGATGTTTTATTTTTATCTATACATATATATATTCACATTTTATGATATATAATGAAATAAAAATTCAAAAGAAATTGTTTGAAATGTTTTATAGATCTTATGAGCTTTATATATACTGATATTGAAAAACACTTTTAATTTAAAATTAAATTTTTACTTTTAATTGTTATTTTATGAAATAATTCACTATTTTATCAAATGATTATGTATTCTTAGTTTGAAATAAATGTTCATTCTTTGCCTGGGAAATAATTTTAGCTTTTGATTAATAAACTGCTAAGGAAAGTTATTGTATTTGTTCTGTGAAATCTGAATTGTATGTTCATTTGCTCAAAAGTATATATATAAATTTCTTATCTTTTGAAAGAATTTTGTATTAATTAAAACATTTGACATCAATTAGTAGGTCCTATATTACACATAGCTATATATGAATATATAATATTCTAAGACAATAACAGCATCAAATAGTCATTTTTAAACATGCATTTCATTAATTTCACAATAGAAAAATAGTTTCAAGTGAAAAACTTTGTTAATGACCACATTCTTTTACTGTATTTTCATATTTTAACAGCATTGCATTAAGTGTATACATTCCATAAAAGTATGTTCAATCCTTTTCATTCATTTGATTAATCACTAGTTCTAGTAGTATCATCTTTGGTTTAAGCTGAACAATAATTTTTTTTCTTCTTTTCTTAAACTAGAAATGTAGCTAAACATTTAATTTATATTTTAGATTATTTTTGGACCTGCTTACTTAGTGATCTTTTTTATTGGTTAAGAAAGTGGTGCATATTTTAGTGATTTTATAATTATGTAGCGAGAAATGTTTTTTTTCTTCAATGTATTAAATATATTTTTCTTTGAGTATGCACACCAATTTATCTCAAAAATAAAACAAAAAGATTTTATCATTGCAAAAACTAATTTCTTATAATAAAATTAATTTTTTAATTTATATCAACACATTTAAAAATGCATTTTTATATTAATAAATATCTTCACATTCATATATAGCACATTATATACATATGTAAGAATACAAATGATAAAATTATATTTTCAGTTACATTGACCATATTTTCTTATTCCTTCTTCACTCACCATAATATTACAGTTATCACTGTAAATGTTAAAATAACTATAAAAGATCTTATTCAGTTTCTGCTTTTGTTTAACTTAATTTCTTGCTTCTGAAAACCTGTATCATTTTCTCGGATATAATTTAAATGAATTGCATTAAATTTTAGTTTCCAACTGGATATAAACTTGATCCAAGCTTGTTCTTGTTTCAAGTTGTATCATATTGCAATGTTATTTAAACATCAAAAAATGATTAAAAAAAAAAAAAAAAAATTACACATATATTTTGTATTAATGTAGCTCAGAAATATATTTTTGAAAGAAAAAACACTTTATTCATAAGTTGATTTCCAATCAGAATATATTGTTAAATTATTGTTATCAATAATAATTAAAAATAAATTAAGATTTAAAACCTCTAAAACTTCATTTTATGTAGGGTGATTATAATTAAAGTTGCACTTTCAAAAGGCTGTTAAAAAAGAATTACTGGCGAGAATGAACTGAGATTTCACTCAAGTATACGTGAAGCAATGAGAATTCGTTTTGAGAAAGGAAAAAAATAGTTCAAAAGTGAGCAGATAGATGGCACTGTACTAATCATACGAAGTTAAAAAAAACTATTGCTGTAAAATATATGTCTTTTAATTAGCATCTTAAAATTTGTATAACATATGCACCACACATTGAGCATGTGATAGAAAAACAATCATACTGTTCCTGTTATTCTGCGTCTGAAAATCTAATCATGACTATCATTGAAGGATCAGGCTATACTAGTATAGCTTTTTACAAAAACAATGATTGCATGGAAGAAATTCCAGACATTAAAGGGTTTAAAAAGTGGTTCTGGTCCAATGGCAGCATCTGGTTTGAAAAAAAAAAAGATTGATAAATCCGAAGAGACTGGTTCATTTGACGTGAAATGCGACAGAGGATGGAAATCAATTGCTTCAACATCAATAGAGCATGTGGCTGCAACATTGGTGGTAGAGTCAAGCAGTGCTTTGGGAATCTGCATAAACATAATGAACTGGGAATTGCCTAAACTTTAGACATGCCTTTCGGCATAGTTGGTCAAACCTAACCTTTGCAACTTCTGGCTGTGGAGTCACCCAAGACATGTGAATGGAGTTCTGAGTATGAACTAAGCTTAATTGAAAACATGCATTATGCAACAAATTTGCAATTGATAAACTACGAACAGCTTTGGAACATGCCGTTTTGTATTTCTTATTGCGGCAGAAGACAATGGATTGCATACTTAACATTTCTTAAGCAAATTGTAGCAGGTTATTTACAACTTCCCTTTCTAGATAGTTTCATCACTTTTTGATCTAGAGACAGTTAAAAACAAATTTTTTCTTATAAGCTGAGGTACTGCCTTGTCTTGGTAAATGGGCTTTGAACAAAGAATACCACAATGTGTCCCGTCTTTTAATTAGCCTCTTATGACTAGTACAGCACCCTCTAATGGTCCACTTCTGAATTTTTTTCCTTTCACAAAACAAATTCCCTTTTCTTCATGTATACTTAGATAAAATCTCTGGTCCTTCTGATGTTTTTTCTTTTTACATCCATTTGAAATTACAACTTTTATTATAATCATTCTGTATTTATTTTGGTTTTCCTTTTCTAAAAAATTCAACAGAATCAGTTGATTAATTGTGATAAATTGTTTCTTTCAAAATTGATCCAGGTCGTAGTAGCAGATTGGTTATGGACCAAGACCAGTGTTTTTTCCTTTTTGTGGGTGTGAATTCTGATGTCATAAAAGGCTCCAAGGTAGTAGGGTTGATGTAACTGGTGTTGCTTCTAGATATGATGTTAATAAACAATTGGCATAGCTCTAGTGCAGCAATTTTCAATTGTTATGCAATGAAAATTATAAGAAATCCTAAATGAAATTATTTTTGAAACAAATTATAAATGCAGAAAGTAAACATATGAAGAAAAAAAAAACTAATTTAATAAGCTAATATATAATTGGTATATAAATATTAGCTGATTTTCTGAAGTAAGGTGCATTATTAAAATCCACATAAACATCAATCTCTGCATTAAAAGAAAAAATCATGGCTAATGTTCTTTATATAAGCATATTTCTTATACATCAAAATTTAAGAGTGTTGCGGAAATTTCACTATAGGTTCAAATGCATTGTAAGATAAAAGGTTGAAAACTATCCTAAGTGGCCTATTAATTTAACAAAATCATATTAAAATACATTATACAGAATGTAGTCAAATTTATTTTTTTAATATAAGCTTTTCATGAAATAAAACTAATACACAATATTTCAAAGCATAGAAATTATTACAATGTATGATTAAAGAAAAATTATAATCAAATTTTACAAAATATCCAAGCATGAAGTTTATTTACAGCATTTCTCTCTGGATTTCATAAGCATATACAACAAAACTACATAATATTTTTTACAGAGGAAATTGAACTGTTTTTCTTGATGCAGATCAAATAAAGATTTCACGTATGACTTACATGGGAAAACTACGGATCCTGAACTAATTGAAATTACAAAATTTAAATAATCATACATATTTACATGTGCATTTCTCACTAATAAATATTGAATATTTTATATATAGAAATATGAATTTCAGACCTTGATTGTATAAAATAAAAAATATCAAAGTAAATTATATTTATTAATTAAAAATTGATCCAATGAATATATAATAGTCACACTTTATAACAAACAATATCATTTGGAAAATTCTGATTATCATTTTTCTGAAAGTAAACCAGCAAGTCCTAGGACAATTAAGAACACAAAAATAATTCTTCAAAATTCAAATTGAATATATATTAAAAAAATAAGTTTAATTTATATTGTTAATGAAAAAGTGCAGCAAGAGTATACAAAATACTAAACACAACTTATAGTTATAAATGATGAACATATTTTACTTAAAAAAGAATTGTTTTAACATACTTAATCACAGAATTTACATAATTTTAATTTTAAAAATAAAACAAATATTTCATTGAATGTACTCATTGTTTTTGAATATGTACAAAATATCTAAAAAAAAAAAAAAGAAAGAACAATTTCATCTGCCTATAAAACATAACAGAAAAAAATAACACTACTTATAAGATAATAAAAAGTATTTTTTTCTATTATTCAAGTAAAGTTCTATTTGATATACGAGATGGATTACAAATAATATTTTTTATATATATATAAATTTCTTTTCTTTCCAATAAGCTGATATCTGTAACATTTGAGTTGAGTTCTGATTTCCCCATTGACTGTAGTTTAAAACAGAGGCTTCTGTAAGTTATATTGATCTACGTCTCAAAATCGTCACCATGGCAAGAAAGAAAATTTCACAATTGAAGTACCATCATAAGTGTTGTCCTTGCCATCTAACCACGATTTACAATTTTGAAATCTATTTTAAATATATTCAATTGTTCTAATGCAAATAAAAATATTTGGAAAGATTCTGTCCTTCAAGATGGCATAATATGGAAAGCGAGTTCAGGACTGTCGAGCCTCATCTGATGGGGCTCAAAATTATGAGGCATATTGGTTGTGTTATCAGATCTCTAAGAAAAAAAACAGGCAGATGGAAGAATTTAATAAACAAAAGATGAATCAATATTTCTACAAGTAACTATGTCAAACTGTTATTAAGAGCTCACTAAATTAATTTTTGACATGTACCGAAATAAATTAAATAATTTTTATGCTTGAGAAATTATACAAATGAATTATTTACTGGAATATGGCAAACATAATTTACAATGTAATTATTAAAATATTTGTTCTGAACAAAGAATTTTAACTGTGATGAATAATGATGGCAAATTGATTTAACCTGGCATGGTATAAGACTAGAAATAGAGTCTATAAAATAAAATAATTACCTATACCATGGAATATCGTAAAATTTTAATTGTTACTACGATATAATTAATTAAGTTGTATTAATCTGGATCAAATTTATTTCACATAATAACTGATCCTCATGTACATAATGTCATGAATTAAAGGTATTAACACTGATTTGTTTGGTTTCAGGAAGCCATAGATTTAAGCAACCTGCAATATGGAGAAGATTGAGTTCAATCTGCTGAGTTTTACACTTACAGCCATTGAAAGGATTAAAAAATGCTAGGAAAACTGTATCACTATGGATGATGACTATGTAAAGAAGTCATAAGAATAATAAATAAAAATCAAGTTTCTATCTCGAATATTTGGTATTTGTCTATTATAGCTGCACCTAATGATTAATTGCCAAGTGACTAAGAAATATTGCCAAGTAGGTTGTATCAAAAGAAAGACTTCACGAGTTTGGCGAATACTTGGTGTAATCCTAATTTGATGGGTGCCGCTATAATAGACAAGTACCGAATATTTTTAGTAATAACTAAAACTTTAAGATAACCCAAGATAATAAATAAAACTTCTTTACCTACAGCTTCCTGAAACCAAACAAATCGATATTGATAGCCATAATTTACAACATTTTGTACACAAGAAAAAAATAAATTTCAAATAAATAAATTTTATGTGGATGTCAAGTTTATTTCTTAGAAACAATTAAAACTTTAATAATATTCTCTATTACATTAAATTCCAAAATGAAACAACTGAATTTGAAATTGTGTTACATATTTGTAAAAAAAAAAGTTCATCATGTAGCTTTGATTTTTGTTTCCCTGCATCACAATCAAAAACCCAGGGATAAATTTCAACAAAATTAATGATTTTCACTTTGGGGGGGGGACAATTAAAAGATTTTTTATAAAAATTTATTCCGAATCAGTTAATCCAATTTTTGAAAATTGTTATGATTAAAGAAAGAAAAAAAGTTAATAGTAATTTTGTGAATGAAACATAAGTTTGTCCATATAGATATGCCAATGAAATATTTTTATGAAGCTCACTGTCATTCTTTAATTTTAAAAAATGATGCTATTTTCATGAACTAAATCACACATAATAAAATCTAATAAAGATACAGTTTCACGAACAATGGAAACTCCAAAAGTGAGCATGAATAGAATAACTAAAAAGAAATCACATGATAAAAACTCATATAAATAAGCAAATACAGGATGGCACAATGTTCTTCGCTATTAATTTGAAATGATCAGAAATTTGATGACTAGTTTGGATGTCCATACACAGCAATAAAAAATGAAATTCTAACACTGAATAAAATCATAAAGATATACTCTAATGAAAATTAATTAACAGAATTTAACAAAATTTTGTTTTTTATGTAATGTATATGAAAGTTTTCTTAAAAACCTGGTAATTAGAAGGTAATACTTCTCATGTAGGAATTCTATGATACAGATTACACCATAAAATTTAAGTGGTAAAAACACAAAAGTTATAGAAAATGGGTGAAATAACAAAAAGCATACATTGAACTTTAAAAAAAAGTCATTTAAATCAATAAATGTAACAAAATTATAAGAAAAATTAAGAATTTATGTTGATTCATTTGGCTATCATTTTCAATAACATATTTAGTTACATAAGAACAGTATACATATAACAATGGGATAAATGAAATATGAGGACTTAATAAACAAAATTTAAAAATCTACAAGGTAAAATTATTTTTTTAAAAAAATCATTGTACTGAATTTTTTAACACATTTTGTAATAATTAATCCAAACAAAAACTGTAAATTTTAAGATAACTCGATAGATAAAATTACTTTTATTTTTATAAATATAATGAAAATAATACACAAATGAGATAATGTGGGATAATTATGTTAATTTTCATCTTATTTTCACTAGGAAAATATTAATAATTAAAACTTCCTTTTCAATAAGGAAATGCGTATAATCCAAAGATAAAAGCTGAGTACTTCGTCTTTGTAAGGTCTTTACAAATTGACGAGTTTTAGAAAAATTGCAAGTATTATGCAAATACCATGTAAATAACCAGGATTTTCTTTGTGAGATATTTTTAGGGAATGCTAGACAATATCACAAAGAAATCATTTTGTATATAAATACTAAATGTGTATACATAACTTACAGCAGAGGTTTAAATTAAAATAATATTTATTATCAACATAAATAACAAATAAAATTTCATAAAAAAATACCAAAATTAAACATGTATAAGATTGGCACCTAATTTGTAAATTTCATTGAAAAAAATTTTTTAAGCATCACACACACACGATTAAATTTTCAAATTACCTTTAAAATATATAAATACTACAGATTTATCTATACTTTTACATAATTAAGCAAATGTTACAAACTGTTTAGTGGCTTTTCAGACACTTTCACTCTCAATTCTAAAATATATTAGCTCATAGATGTTAACAATAACACAGTTCATTTATGTTAACAGCAAGCATATACGAATTTCTCTATAAAAACTTTTAAAAGTAAACCTTTTACAGGTTTTAAAAGTAAAACAAAAGTCAGAAAAGAATAAATATTATTTACATCTGGAGCATATAACAAAATCTGAGCAAAATTATGAAAAATTACTTTAAACTATACTATTATTTTTACATATATAAATCAGATCATTTGAGTTTGACTGTAAACGAATAATCACAATTTTATCTTTATATTCATTATTGCTAGAAATATATTTTTTCCTGTGGTATTCAAAACAAAAGGAATATTTTAACATTTTAAATTAAGATAAAGCTAACAATTTTTAAATCATTTAAAAAATTAGAATAATATAGTGATTACAATGTTATAAAAATACAATCCATAACATTAAAATGTTTAATTCATTCTCATACTTGTAGAAGTATTTACATATTATTTCCTGCCAAAATAATGCATGAACAAAATATGATGTCCAATAGCATGAACCATAAAATATATATACAAATAAACATTTTCAGGGATGAACAACTTATCTCATCAAATAAACTAATCATAGCTTTTTTTTAATAAAAATATCAGCTGAAAAAAAAAATCGGAATCATATAATGTATTCTTTTAATCACAAATTTGCTGAAAAAATGTATGAAACATTAAAAAAACAATAATATGATTATAAGCAATTTGTTGCGGCATTAAAAATTCACATTAATTAAGCCACATTTTTGACTTCAATAATAAAAAAAAATTGTTAGCTAAGCAAAATTTATGTACAAAATGATATAAATACAACCAACTAGAAAGTGCTTTTTTACCTGTTAAGAGGTCAGCAGACAAAATAACATGATAATGATGGTAATCCTTCCATTGTAAATTTTGTCTTAATCACTATAATTCATCATTTTTCAGGCCAAGAACAAATTTAGGTGATTTTCCATTTTGCAGGCGTAAGAGATAAAGTTGCCAATAATACGCCACCAGAATATGAGTATACAGTTCGTTGTCGCCAATAAAGCCTGATTGGCGAGATTTGCGCCAGTGAAATGGAAAAGTACCCAATTTTCATTTGACTTGCAGCTTATTTTTCTGAAGTAAAACATGTTTAACTTTACATTGTATAATTTTTCCTATAGTAAAATAACTATTCATTGCAGTAAATTCTACCAAAATATCTCAGGTATTTATGAATGATTATCTTCCAGTATCAGTGAGACTTTATTCCATTATCCACACTACATTTCATGATAATTTTTATGTTTAAAAAAAAATTACTGCTGACCCACATATGGAAATTTACAAACTATAATTTTAAAAATACTTTGAGGATTACTCATAATAATGAAAATTTTGAATACCACAGTATCAGTGCATTTCTGATCTTCAATACAGTTCTGCACCTTCGGTTTCAACTTTTAAATACTTTAATCACCATCTTCTTCAACAGAGATACATCGCTGACTTCTTGTATTTTTCATAATTCTAGTCTGTAACCTTGTATATATGGTAAACCTGTTGGAACACGTCTTTGATAATTCACATAGTCTTCTCCAAAGAAATTTAACAGAGTTATTTCTTCTTCAACAACTCTTTGCTTGAAGAACCTCCAAGAGGCAACAGCATACACTACAGTACAAATTGGATTACACAGTACAACTTGAGTTCCAATGGACCACCAAAACCAACCCACATAGGATGGATGGCGAAACCAGGCATAGAGTCCATGAGATACAAGAACATGTCCTTCTTCTCTGTGACTTTGTATAATATGATTGAAATTTGTTCCAGCTGTAAACATAGCACCTTTTCTTACCAACTCGCCTGCAATGCACATAAACAATCCTAAGTAAGTACACAATGAAAGCTCTTTCAAATGAGGAAAAAAATAGCACTCTATAAAGAATTCTAACCCACTACATATAGCTGCAATACCATATTCTTTGCTATGATTGAGTAAGAAAGAATCTAAGCTTAACGACTTGGGATTTATTATTGCAGTGGTAAGGTATTCAGAAAAATGGAAAAAACTGAGAAGTGACATGTAATAGCCGAATATACACCACGAGCGTGAAGCAAGACGTGTAATAAGAATACCTAAACCAAGAAAACAACCAAGTAAGCCGGATCGCCATGCAACTTTATATGCATAGCCTCTATTTTTATATACAATGAAAATATGTAATTGAATTCCCAATCCATAAACAATAGCCATAACAATCCAATAATCCTCCACGACTAATTTTAAAGTTCGATTTATATAACCAAGGCATGGCAATAGAAGAACAGTTAAATTGACACAAAAACAATATAAACTTATTCGGCCGTTCGTGCTTATAGCCATGTTGATGGGAACTTTTTGTAAGAACTAAAACTGTTTATTTTTCACGCATAAACATCATTTTACAGTTGCCAATATATTCATTGAATTCTCCTCAAGTAATTCGCGATTGCCAGATTTAGTCACAAGAAATGAACAATTAAAATACTATCATTAAAACTTAAAATGATTATATACTGTCTGTCAGTTTTGAGTTGGGAATTTTTTTCGTGTGCAAATTTATAGTTTTATCTTTTATTGGAGAATCTTTACTTAGAGGGGTTGAAGGATTTTTTCGAAATATGCCAAGATCGCCAAACAGAGCAATTAATGTTCCCTTTCCTCCGCTACATAAAAAGGTTCTATACAATTATACCTTTTATAATAACTGTATTTTAAAAAATGAATTCTTTGTGTCAATTTCGAACCCTGCTACATAAAAAAATTATAATATATTTTTTTTAATTGATAGTATTTAAATATTGATAGAATTTAAAAAATTGGTGAGTCTTTACTTTACGGGATTGAAGATTTTTCCTCGCTAAATCCTAATTTCTAGTTACAGGTTGATAGCCAAAACGTTGTCCTTGGGAGAAACCAGTTTTTAGCAACCGTGCTCAAGAAAAACTCTCTGCGTAGTAATACACTGTTTTTTCTGGACATTTACCATTTTTTAAACGGTCTTGCTTTCTGAAAAATGTTATCTAAACTGCGCTCCAGCTATCTTCCTGCTCTTTATATGAGAGTTTCCTTTGCTATTTTAAATAAGGCACTATTAAAATGAACCGTTCAAAAATATTTTTTAAAAAAATGCTTACCTATTTGAAGAAGTAAATTAATTATGTAATAAAAATAAGTAGAAATTAGGTTAAAGTTATTTGATTCGAATAAAAATAAGTTAAAGATCGTAAGAATTTGCGGGATTCTTATTACCGTAAGTAATAGAATAGATAGTTGCTTAAGAATCAGCCGGTTTGTAGCAACTATGCACTCTCTGCGTTGTAATACATTGTTTTTTGTTCACCAATTTTCCTGTGATCTTGTGTTCAGAAAAGTGCTTTCGGTTAAATCGTGCTCCAGCTATCTTCTTGCTGTTTACCTGAAAGTTTTGTTTGATATTTTAAATGGACCGAAAAATTTTTTTTTAAAGAAATACATACCAATTTGAAGAAGTACATTGAAGTTGTGTAGTAAATAGAGAATCTATATTAGTTAAAGTAATTTGAATCGTGTAAAAATAAATTAGAACTCGTAGAAAATAAATTAGAACTTTTCTTCTTAGAATTAGAAGAAAAATGCGTGATTTTTAATACCGTAAGTATTAGAATAAATATTTTTCCCTCCTTAACATCGAAATCAAGTTTTTTCTTCATTATCAATAAAAGAAATTTCAATCATATCAAAATAAATTAAAATTGTAAAAAAAAATGCGTATTTTCACTACGTAAGTATTAGAAAAAAATTATTTTTATCCCTTAACATTAAAATTGAGTTTTTCCTTCATTATCATTAGAAAAATTTGAATCATATCAAAATAAATTAAAATTGAAAGAAATGCGTGATTTTTATTACCGCAAATACTAGAATAAATAATTTTTATCCCTTAACATTGAAATTGAGTTTTTTCCTTCATTATTAATTAGAATCGTATCAAAAAAATTAAAATTATTAAAAAAAAATTGCGTGATTTTCAATACCATAAGTAATAGAATAAATAATCTGGAAAAAATTGCATATTTCGATAAGTTTATAATGAGCAATATTTAATAAAATTTTTCTTCATCATATAAAAAATTATATATATCTACATATTTTACAATAAAAAAAGCAATGTTTACCCCATCTGTAAGTTTAATAAACTTAATTTCTGTTTTGATAGATTGTTATTTTTGACCTAGAATGGCTACAACACTTTCAATTTTATTACCAAAGAAAATGCAAATACGTGCACCCATTTAGTTCATAAATATTCCTATCCTCATACACTGCTATTAATAAAATTAATTTTAAGGCATTGAAGATAATCTAGTCATATAAATGCTGATCTCAGATAAAATACGAGAAGAAAACAATTTACTTAATTTGGTATTTTACAAGTAGAACTTGGCAAATTAACAAACATATAAGAAAAACTTATCTGATTACTAAGACATTCTTGTTTGATATAAATCAGCTCTTTAATAAAATTGGTTAAATATTTCAAAGTTATATGTTTGTTATTACTAATTTTTAAGTTGTAAATGAGACGCACTTGTATTGAAATTTATACCGAAAA
Organism: Nephila pilipes; assembly: GCA_019974015.1. NCBI lineage: Eukaryota > Metazoa > Arthropoda > Arachnida > Araneae > Nephilidae > Nephila > Nephila pilipes. Next base: position 666,937 of record BMAW01009525.1, on the reverse strand, counting down.
TATTTTAATCTGTAGTTCGTTGGGATCAATTCGTAGATTTGTGGCGGCTGCCTACGTCATCTTGGGACGTCATTTTTTTCTGCGGAACTGCAAGCCGTTTTAAAGAAAAGGAGGAAGCGATCTTTTGTAGACACACTTGCTTCGCAGATTCCAGACCTGTGAAGGTCGAGTTTCATAGTTGAAATGTTAAAAGTTGTTCTCGTTAAGTTTTAAATAAATTGTTAGTTCTTCTTGTTTTTAGTCTTTCGTAGTTGTTTATTTATTTGTATAGCCTACACCTTCTGATTGGATGTTATGGGAAAGGAAGGTTTTAGCAACACCACGTTTCTATAAGCTGGTGACCCGTTCAAGAAACAAGCGTGGAATACTCCCGGAAAGGCTAATTGGAAGCAAGTTGTCAAGATTTACTATCCGACGGAAACTCTCTGACACCTGTGAATTGGTAACGTCCCTATCTATGGTTCGAACCTCTGAGGCAGGAATTTGGTCGGTAAAATTTTTATTTTTTTACTGCCGCTTTGAGATGTCGATTTAGCTACATCTGGCTCTTGCGCCAGTGCGCTTTACATTTTCACTCACTCCTCTTGCGCCAATAAACTTCACGATCACTCACTCATTATCCCACTAGCTCAAATAGAGATGTCGCTTGAAGGTACAGATACTGAAAGTGAAGGAGCTGTAGGTCCAAATAATGGTTGTGAAAAAGTAACTGTTAAGGTCCCTAGTTTTTGGCCCCGTAATGTAAAACTATTTTTTATGCAGCTTGAAGCTAGTTTTAGGTTAGCTGGCATTGCGGTGGAGCAAACCAAGTTTGACCGCCTAGTTGCTTCATTGGACCCTGAAACTCTTTCACATGCTACAGATATAGTGTGTGAACCACCCCCATGTCCATATACGGCTCTCAAAAATCGTTTATTAGAGCAGTTTGAAGTATCGCAAAACCGGAAAGTTAAAACTCTAATTGAGGATTTGGAATTAGGTGATAGATCCCCGTCTTTATTGCTTAGACAAATGCGAGAATTGAGTGAAAACCATGTAGACGAATCTTTTCTTAAAAACATCTGGATGAGGCGTTTACCCCCGCAAGTTCAAGCCGTTCTAGCTGTTAGTTCAGAGAAACTAAACAAGTTAGCGGAAATGGCGGACAAAATTATTGAATTTTCACAGGGCAGTATAAACTCCGTTTCTGATGGTAATTCGAGTACTGATCACGTTAGTCGTCGGGATGAGCAATTGTTTAAGATGCAACAACAGTTAGATGAACTCTCGAGATTGGTTAGGTCGGGTTCAAGACATACATCCCCAAATCCACAACGTAGACGAAGTACATCGGTATCTAGAGCTAGTGCTAAGAAACGGGAAGGTTGGCTGTGCTGGTACCATTTTAAGTATCGGGAAAAGGCAAAACGTTGCATACCTCCATGTGCATTTAAAAAAAAACTCTAATCTCTCACAGGAGTAGCGACGTCTTCTGTTTTAAGAGGTGAAAGTCGCAGGCTTTTTGTTAATGATGTAAACAATCGTACCGGTTTTCTTGTTGATACTGGTAGTGATGTTTCCTGTTATCCTAAAGCGTATGTAACTAAAAGTAATGGGAAAACTGATTTCTTTTTATACGCAGCTAATGGATCTAAAATCGCGACTTTTGGTTCTAAGTTACTGACACTTGATTTAGGTTTAAGACGTAATTTTCAATGGCCTTTCATTGTCGCTGAGGTTACTAAGCCTATTATCGGTGCGGACTTTTTGGAGCATTTTGGTTTGCTGATTGATTTGAAAAAACGCTGTTTGGTTGATCCTTTAACTGATTTAAAAGCTAGAGGCAAAACTACTTTAAGTAATGTCCCAGTAGTAAAAACCATTGTCGGGAATTCCGAATACTTGGATCTTTTGCGTCAGTTTAAGGAGATTACTCAGTTGAACGTTTCCCCTAAGAATACAACTAAGCACGATACTGTGCATTTCATTCCTACAGTTGGACCCCCGTTTGTGCAAAAGCTCGTCGGTTAAATCCAGCTCAATTGAAAATCGCAAAACAAGAATTTGAGTATATGATGGAGAGAGGTATTTGCAGACCATCCAAAAGTAATTGGTCTAGTCCCTTGCATATGGTTCCCAAAGGATCATCAGATTGGAGACCTACGGGAGATTACAGGGCTTAAACCGTATCACAATACCCGATAAATACCCTATTCCTCGCATTCAAGATTGCATGTATATGTTAAAAGGAAAGAAGGTATTTTCAAAAATAGATTTGGTACGTGCTTATCACCAAATTCCAGTGCACCCTCCAGATATACCCAAAACTGCCATTATTACCCCTTTCGGACTTTTCGAATTTCCATTTTTAAACTTTGGTCTTTGTTCTGCCGCGCAAACTTTCCAAAGGTTCATTAATGAAGTTTTGAGAGGACTAGATTATTATTTCCCCTACTTGGATGACATCCTAATTGCCAGTGAAAATCAAATCGAGCACAAAATGCATTTGGAAGAAGTTTTCACGCGATTTAAAAATTATGGTATCGTGTTGAACGAGTCCAAATGTGACTTTGGGAAAGACACAATAGATTTTCTTGGGCATACAATTAATGATAAAGGATGTACTCCTCTTAGTGAAAAGGTTCAAGCAATAGTAAAATTCTCAAAACCCGTTGCTATTTCTGACTTGCGTCGGTTTTTAGGCATGGTAAACTATTATCATAGGTTTATCCCAAACATCGCATCTATTTTGTCACCGTTGAATCAACTGTTAATCGGTGAAAAAAAACGTGACAAAAGGGAAGTTCAGTGGAATACGGAAAGGGAGAAAAGCTTTAAAGAGATTAAAACTGCTATGGCGAATGCAACGCTTTTATACCATCCTTCAGTAGATGCAAAATTAGCGTTAGTTACAGATTGCAGTGATTTTGCTATGGGAGGAGTCCTGCAAGAAATTTCTTCTGATGGTCCTAGACCTCTTGGATTCTTTTCAAAGAAGTTATCATCTGCTCAATGGAAATATTCTACTTACGACAGAGAATTATTGGCAGCTTATAGTGCAATACAACACTTTCGACATCTGTTAGAAGCTCGTATTTTTACTTTATACGTAGATCATAAACCTCTTATCTTCGCGTTTTCACAGAAACATGAAAAGGCCCCTCCCAGACGATTGAGACATCTAGATTTCATTTCACAATTCACTACAGACATTAGGTACTTACCGGGTAAGGGTAATGTTGTAGCTGACACTTTATCGAGGATTAAAGAGATACACTTTTCCTCACTGTCTGATTTGGAATCATGGTCAAAGTTTCAGGAAAAAGACGAGGAATTGAAATCTATTTTAGAAGGTAGAATGGAATTCAGTGGTAAGCTGATAAAAATTCAAATGCCTGATGGTGCTAAATCGTTATACGCGGATAGCTCTACAGGCGTTAACAGATTCTATGTTCCTCATCATTTAAGACGCAAAGTTTTTAATGAGTTACATAGTTTGTCTCACCCAGGGATACGCGCTACTAAACACCTCATAGCATCTAAATATGTTTGGCCAGGTATGAATAGGGATACCGGCATGTGGTGCAAAACTTGCATCGATTGTCAGCAGTCTAAGGTACACTTAAACACCTGGGTTTCTTGATTCGGCACTCCTCAGAGGTTCACTTGTGATAGGTGCATAGGAACATCTGATGAGCCAGTGGAGCAGGAATCCAACACCCAACAAGATCCGGCAGCATATCCAACAAGATCTGGCAGGAGAGTGAGATTCGTCTCCCTTCGTGAGACTGGAGGGGGAGTCATGTGGCGGCTGCCTACGTCATCTTGGGACGTCATTTTTGTCTGCGGAACTGCAAGCCGTTTTAAAGAAAAGGAGGAAGCGATCTCTTGTAGACACACTTGCTTCGCAGATTCCAGACCTGTGAAGGTCGAGTTTCATAGTTGAAATGTTAAAAGTTGTTCTCGTTAAGTTTTAAATAAATTGTTAGTTCTTCTTGTTTTTAGTCTTTCGTAGTTGTTTATTTATTTGTATAGCCTACACCTTCTGATTGGATGTTATGGGAAAGGAAGGTTTTAGCAACACCACGTTCCTATAGATTATTCCATGAAATTAGTTCACCTCAGGGTTACATACATTTATTTTCTGTACAATAGGCATATTTATACAATTCATTCTTTTCACAGTTCAAAGATGTATATTTTATAAATGCAGAAACAACATTGGGGAAAAATTCCCGCGCGATGGTCACACCAGCTTTCCCTGCAGCCTCGACTCAACTACTAGTTTCCCACCAGAGGGAAACCATGCATATCCTCTGTTCTGGTGGCGCCATTTAGTAGTTATTACAAAAATAAAAAAATAACCATTGGTTACAAATTCTGATTGTTCAAATGAAATAAAGCAACTGTAATAATTGAATGTTTACTTCTTGAGCTATTAAATAAATATCGTTAATTTTCGCCACATTATGAAAATTCATAAGACATTTCTTAAAATAAATGATGAAATGCAACTAACAAAAGTGAAGAATATTTACTGATTTGAAAATTAATTAATGGAAAAAGAAAAAGTTTTAAGAAATTTATTTCGTTTTGGATTTCCATTGCAAAAAACTTTCAACAATGGACTTCATAAATCGGAGGCAACAGTTAGATTAAGACTCCAATCCTAACCGGAATTCATCTGGCTTCTGTATAACACAACTTAATGACTTTGAGATCCATTTCATTTAACGTACAGTAATCATCAGAATACGCACCCACGACTCAACTTCAAGGTCGCGATCCTTGAAAGAGATAAAGGCCAGAAAAGAAATTATTAACATGACGAAACCTAAATGTTAAAATCAAGTAAATATAATATTGTTCCTGTAAAATGCAAATTTTTATACTCAAGATTTTATATTATACAAACCTATTATCAAGTTAAATCAATATTTAAATAGCAAAAAAGAAAACAGAAAAAAGTAGGTGTCTGATTTTGAAATATGAATTATTACAAAAAGGAGCAGAGTTTCTAAAAGTAAATAGAATCCTGAATTTAAAATAATTCGTATATAATCGTATTACATAAGAATTTACAATAAACAAAGATTAACAGCTTTAAACATTTTCACCTTTAGTGTTCCTTTTTTTTTTTTCAGAAGGGGGGGGGGGATTTTTTTAAGAATCTTCCCAATTTGGATCTCCCTCAACATCGTCCACAAAAGGAACTTCGTCATCATCACTTAATGCTTAAGTAAATGAATGATACATTTGTTTAAAAAAAGTCGAATGATACATTTGTTTAAAAAAAGTCGAATGATATCATAAAATTAAAAAAAAATATGAAATAAAACATCTTCTAGTAATTTTTTATTTGAAGTCTTTGGCATCTTGTCCGAAATGCCTTCGGACTCTACCGATGGAATTCCAATTTTTTTTTTTAGCTCAAGGCCTTTTTTTCCATATCCTGGAAAAACCAGAGAGATATCTTCCAAAAATATTTGCATTTTTGCATCCAGAGACCTCATCGTACTAAGTTTTGTCCTTTTGTAAAAATGTAATGCCATATATTGTTTTAAAAAAATTTCAGAGAGATTTTCTGCTTACTATTGCTTTTCTGAAATGTTTGTTCTCATTTTCTAGAGGATTTATAGTACTAAGTTTATCTATTTTACTAAAAAATTTTCCTTTTTCATGATTTGTGGTTTTATGCTCAGCGTCATTAAACAATTTATTGACGTTGTGATACTGGGATGCGCTATCCGTACATATAATAGAAGTATCTGGATGGCAATGCCTGGCAATAAGAGACCAATGATCTTTCTTTTCTTCCCATCTACAAGGAAAAAAAACCCTTCTTTGTCCTCAGTGTAAAAAAAAATTACAATTGTAAAAATATTTGTTTAGGTCTAAACATAAATAGATATCTAATCGTTACATACCGACAATATATTCCGAGTACAACGTGGGTCATAGTTTGCGTTTTTCGACCTCTATTATATAACCTCTGACAATAAGGTTCGGCGAATGAAGTCAGAACAGCCGATCTAGCAACACTGGCGAAACAAAACGCTGCAGGTGCTGACCATCTTCCCCCACTGTTGTTCAGTTGAGCGTCGTTTGTGTTCCGCGTAACGCTTGTTTTACCAAGTGCTTGTTTAGTGCGTTGGTTCTTAACTGAGAGCAGCAAAATGAACGATCAAAAGATCAATTTAAAGTTTTGTTTTAAGCTTGGAAAGAAACCGAACGATATTCATGCGATGCTGGTACATGTTTATGAAGATCAAGCACTGTCCATGAAGTGTACGTACGCCCATTTCAAGAAAGCGGGGAAAGTGTTTCCGACACCCTCATAGCGGAAGACCGGCGACCTCCATCAGTGACGAAAACTCAAAATGATGCTCATCACCTTTTTTTTTTTTTGATAGTCGAGGCCTTATCCACAAGGAATTTCTACCTAAGGGAGCCAAGATGAATCCTGCAAGATACGTTGAAATTTTGACTCGTTTCACGAAACGTCTACGCAGGGTACGACCCCAATACGCACAACAAGGTTCATGTTGTTGTTTTTTTTTTGTTCACAACAATGCTCACACAGCCAATATCTTCAAACAGATCCTGGCAAAAAAAAAAAAAAAAAGGTGCTCCATCCCAAAAGAAAACTTCTTGCAAAATGTCCGGGATCTGTATAGCAGATCTTAGAGGTACATATTTGTAAAAGGTGACTATTTCGAAGGACAGTAAAGTAACTTTCGTTAATATTTCATCTACGTTAATTTTACAGGACTATTCACCGAACTTTATTGTCAAAGAATGTATTTCCTTTTCGTTAGGAAAGTTTCATCCAAAAGGATTGTCTTATCTACAACAATTTATATTAATCAAACAAAATACATTCCCATATTCAATGCATGTATAGGGCACGTTTTAAAGATAATTGCTATTTTTTACCTGGTCCTCCTAGAAGTTTGTCGTGATAAGATGCTACTATTTCTATAACTTCTCTCAGACGAGGATAAAAATCGACAATAGTAGGCCTACCCATTTGCGGTTGTCCTCTTCTCTTTCGGAACAGATTCAAGTGTTCTAGAACTAAACTAACTTGAATTTTGCTGACGAAGCAAATTATCAGTAAGAAAATATCAAGAAGGTGAATTTTGATGTTTTCGAGAGAAAGGTAATTGATAATGGGTTAATATGGAAAAAATAGATGTCTCTAAAATAAAACGATTAATAATATCCATTAATAGTAACTGATTAACTCATGCGTTATTATATGCTAGAAAATGTAGTATAAACGTTGCAATAAAAGTCTTTTCGTACTTTAAAAGCCAATAAGGAAAGAACAATATATTTTTTTAAAAATTTATTTTAATTGATAAGTAAAAACATTATGCTTGCTTATGAAATTCTATGTGAATTAACTAATATATACGTTTATATCATAGAAATTTTTTGATAAAGTATACTTAGTTTTGAGATATTGCAAATTTTTACCATTTTTTTTTTCAATCATATTTACATTGGTGCTTGTGAATTAAAACTTGAAATATAATACTTTTATAAAATTTACATTCGTACTTAAACATAAATAAAAAAAAATCTGATACATGTAGTTTCGAATTGAAGTCCTAGTACAGTTGAGTAAGTCTCTTTTAAAATTTCTTCTTTAAGTATTTTATGAGGATTTCAAAATGCTATAAAAAGGCATAGCTTCGAAATAACAATGCCCCATACATTTAACGGTGCACCTTATAAAATTTCATACTCATAATTTAAAAGTTAATTTATTAATGAACAATATATTTTTCAAGTACACACACACACATATATATATACAAAATTTCCTTTCATACATTTGCTATTTTTTTTTAAACATTTAAAAAATAACACTACATATTAAAACTTTTATTCATCTTTACATGAATTAAGTCAATTTACCTATCCCGAGCATCCGAATCGAGATTTATTCTTACAAATCCATTCCCAACCTAATTTTCGATTGGAATCTTTATTTGCCGAAGTCTCATGTCCACAAATGGGACATATTGGGGTCCAATTCTATCCGGTAATACTCTTGCTTACGTTAAAATATCTTTAACAGTTTCTTCCTTCAAAGAGCCAATATCAAATAAATTTATATTTTTTAGTGAAGAATGCATCTGAAACATTAAGAAAATTACTCTAAATTAAGTTACATTAGTTTTATTGAGAATAACAAATAAAAAAAAAAGGCGCTTTTATCAAAATATACATCATATATATTATTTCTGTATATATTTGTTCAATTAGCTCTATAAAAATGAAAGTAATGATTACACTAATTTAAAACTCGATATAAAAATTTCGTAGCTTTTGCATTGAAAATCTATAATTTGAATAATCATGAATTGCTATCGTATGGATATTATTCACTATTATTCGGAAAGAAAAGGCTAAAATTCCCTACACATTTCATACTTAACTCTTAAAAATGTTGACAGAGAAATGTTTAAATGCATGTTGAAAAAATATAAAAATGTGCACAAAATACTCAAGATTTAGTAAAACATAAGCATTATATTATATTAATTGTCAAAATAACTCTGAAATATTTTATGAATGAAATGTTTAATAAACGTACCGTAGAAGAATACGCAGCAAAAATTTAACTGGATTCTGATTTGACAATGCTCTGAAAGATGAAATATTGTATAAATACATAACTTATACAGCAATTACTCAACAAGTCAAACAAATTGCTATTCAAAGTTATTTTCAATAACAATTGGGGGAGTTAGATTGCATAAAATGTGCCTCCAGAATATTGTAAGATTTGAAAGTGGGGGAACACATTCTTGTGTAAATTGGAACAATAAAAATATTACGAATTTAGATGCATAAAAAAGTGAAAAAAAATATTATAAATAATAAACAATTCCAAAACAATATTCAGTCGCATATCAATTATATCAATGATTTTAAAAAAATCATCAAAAGTCCTTCTGTCTAGTTTAAAATAATGGCTCGTTTATTCTTATAACAAACAATAAATTCAACTTTCATTAATTTATATATATATATATATATATATATATATATATACACATACATACACACAAAACTTTTGAAAATTTTTTAACTGCCATAAAAATAATGATCAAAGCTTCTAGGCAATTTTTATAACCTTCATTACAAATCAATCTTTGATAAATATTAATTTATGAAATTGTATTAACAATGGTGTTTTTTTTTTTTAATTAAATCCTTCTGAAAAGCAAAATATTCTCAATAAGTTTATCATAGGAATAAAGACTTGATTATTTATGGCTTGTATTCTGTAAAAAATATCTTCAGTTTTATTTCTAAGTGGGACGTTAATAAAACAAATTAACCAAGTACATTAAAAGAAGATTTTCGATTGAAATTACTATTAACTTATCGCTAAGATATTTAAATTTGTTTAAGAATTAACGGATAATTTTTACTAAAAGAAATGATTGAATTTATTCTTCTTGAAGATTACAGAAATTATTTCGCATGGAAGTTGGTAATTTGTAAAAAAAAAAAAAAAAAAAAAAATACCGCTCTCTTCCTCTCTCTTAACTGCACACACACATTTATGAAAAAAATTTGTCTACATACTTGCATTGTTTATTATTATTAAGTTATCACAAAATTAGATTAAATAGGAATATATCATTCACTTACTCTTAACTAACAATGAAACATCAGTACAGTCTAAATATCCATCAGCTAATACATAAAGATGCATTTTATTAAGAATATGCATTGAATATTTTCAAGATATTTACCTAATGATTCAAAAATATGCTCAACAACTTGAAATTCTCTACTCTTTTCAATTTCAATTACACTATTAAGGCGGGAAACGAAGAAATTTTAATGTTGATGGAAATTTTTGAGAATCTGTATAAAGAGAAAAAGTTCCGGTTTCCAAAAAGCTATATTTTAGGACTTTGCAAATTATCAACCAATTATTACAACTCTTGGGAATTATCATCCAATAGGACTTCGACATTTTGTAAACAATCTTAAATGAAAATCTCTTTTCCAAAGGGGATGTAAACTTTTTTTACCAGTCTGGCGATAATTCCTCCTCTCTCTTAACATCTTGCATTCCAAATGATACTTCCGTACCATCTCCGATCCACCCCTTTTAATGGAATCTTTAAATAGCCACCTTTCTAGTGGAACCAGTCCTCATTGTTAGCATACGAGAGGAGGAACCTGTTACTACTGTAGCGGAATCCTCCAATTCAACCATAACTCAAATTGACAATGACGAGTCAGAATTGGTGATAAGTAGTCCCTTTGACAAGAAAAAGATTCCCCCTATTGTGATTGACCGGTATGATAAAAACACTATAAAGACCTTTCCTTATCAATTCTGTGAAAATTACTTTCATTGAATCCCACCCTTACCAAGAGCATTCTAACTACAGATACCCAACAAAAAAGATGATGGAAGAGACTGAATGTTAGTGTTAAACTTGCCCAAGAGTTAAAAGAATAAAATTATTGCAAATGTTAAGTTTACATGGAAAAATGAAGTACGAGCAATGCTTGATTATTAATTATTAAAAATTAAAAGTTAAAAATTATCTATATTCTATTAATAAAAGTAAAATTCAGAATTGTTTAGTGTTTTCTTATGAAGTTGTATTCATAGAGTCAAGATTATTTAAGTTTACGAAGTAAAATATTAAAATTGCTGATTTTGGAAATTATGTCATGAAAAAACGTATTTCTTTATTTTCATGATTTCATTAATTATTGTAGAAGATACTATTATAAATGAATGCAAGAGAGTAAAATTTTGCTGCGTTGCGTTGGTAGAAATATCCTGACTTATTCCTCTGGTCTGGTTAGGTTATAGCTTCACTGGTATTTCTCGCGTAGCGAGATGGTGTGTTCCCATTGGTTGCTGGGTGTGCTCCTGCTGCGGGTGTTGGTTTGAACAGAGGCACATGCTAAACATTCTGATATTTATTTATTTACACACAATTGAACTACGTACAACGAGCTCCGAGCGAGCATCAAGTTGGAGCGTAAGTCGAGAAGAGAGAGAATGAGTCAGTTCTCAGAAGTGAAAGAGAGAGCGCACCAAGGTTGCTGCCTTTGGCGAGGAGCGCTTCGCAGCGCCCGCAGAATCTGTTTGGCGGTCTCCACAATCGGTGAATAATCTGCCTGTTGGCGAACCGCTGCAGTTCTATAGGCTGCGGCGGGTGTTTGTCATTTTGAAGTAGATATTCTCAGGAATCAGTGTAAAAAATATTGAAAAGATGATTTTAAAGGATTAATCTAGTAGAATTTCTCGATGTCTGTGTCGAAGTTGATTATTTCTGATGGGTGTATATTTTTCAATAGCTTGGATAGTTCTGTTGGTGAAGTTATCAATTTTTATGAAGAATTTCCTTGCAAGTTTTTTAATGAAGGTTTTGAGTGATGGGTATTTTATTGAATTTCTGATATCTATATTTCTCATATACCAGTTTGCTTTTACTATTGTACGAATTATATTTGACTGGGATTTTTCAAGAGTATTCAGAGTTGTATTTGTACAATGAGACCAGACCGGGCAGGCGTAAGTCAGGATAGGTCTAAGTATCAGTGTATAGATAAGCAGTTTATTACTTCTACTTAATGTATAATTACGGGCTATAACGGGGTATAATTCCTTAACTGCAACTTTATATTACCTTTTAATTAGTGTAATGTGTTGTTTGAAAGTGAGGTTTTTTTTTATCTTATGTTACTCCTAGGTATTTTGTGGACCAAGACCGGGGGATTTTACTATTGTTTAAATAAATGTCTGGTTCAATTTTTCTGTGGCTTTTGGTGAAGAAGACGTCCCCTGTCTTGGAAACATTCAGGGCTATTTTCCAAGTAGAGTATCATTCTTCTAGATCCTTAAGGTGGTTGCTTAGTGCATGGCCTATATTTTTTGGGTGTTAGTGACATGCTAGTATCGCAATGTCAACTGCGTACATGCAGAGAGTTGTGTCTGGGTGTCTTGGTATGTCATTCACGAAATAATTAAGAAGGGCGAGAGATAAAATTTCGCCTTGCGGGACTCCTGCTTTAATATTTCTTGGTGAAGAGTACGTTCCATTGATGACAACTGTGAAATTTCTATTATTTAAGTAAGAGTTTATTATTTTAATTAGGTGGGGAGGGGTATTGAATTTAATCCGTTTATAAAGAAGGCCTGTATGTCAGACTCGATCGAAAGCTTTCTGAATATCAAGAAAAACCGCTCCTGTAAGTTTACCTTTATAGAATCCGGTTTGGATGAGTTCCACCACTCTGAGCAGTTGGTGTGATGTGGAGAGCTCAGGCACGAAGCCATGTTACTCGTGGATCAGGATGTCATTTTCTTTGATGAATTCATCAAAGAAAATGAGAAGGAAGAAAGTGTAGTCTATTGTGAATGATTTTCTCTGCTATTTTGTTGAGTACTGGTAGGAGGGAGATGGGTCTGTAGTTCTCAGGTCTTGTGGGGTCTTTGCCCGGTTTTCTTATCGGGATTATTTTTGCGGTTTTCCAGGAATTCGGAAAGTGACCGAGGTCTAGCATATTCTGGATGATATTGCGGAGTTGGAAGATGCAGAAGTGAGGTAGATGTTTGATCATTTTGTTTGTGATGCCTTCTCTTCCCGGTGCCTTTTTAATTTTGAGGGGTTTTATATAGTTTGAGATTTCAGAGGCAGTTTTGGAAGTTGTTTTCATTCGTGAAGTATTCGTGAACGACACGTTTCACTGTGCTATCATGTGTAGGTGTGTTTATTTCATTTAATTTGAACTGACTCTGAAGTGAGTCAGCGAGTGTTTCAGTTTTGACTGCGTCACTCAGGGCAATACCAGTTGGGCCATTTAGGGCGGGTACAGGGGATCTTCTCTTTCTGAACACTTTTGTCATATCTCATAGGGTACCTTTTTCAGCGTTCAGATTTTCAAGAGTTTCTTCCCATTCTTTGTTTTTATGTAAGTGCACTTTACGCATAATTTCGTTTTGAAATTTATTTAAATTTTGTTTACCGGCAGAGAACCTTGTAAATTGCCAGATTTTTCTGGCTTTATTTCTTTCTCTAAATAATTTTCTGAGCTCTCTGACAATTAAAGTCTGTTTGCTAGTTTTTATTGACTTGGATGCGTTTTTGTGTGCACTTAAAATGTTGTGTGCTAGTATGGCGACTTCATTTCTTATATCCTCTCCGCTATGTGCTTTGGGGAGTATTAATGTTTTGGTTGTTGTGTCTAGGAGAATTTTTCTGTACAATTCTCAGTTTGTATTTAGTTTCGGCGAAGGTATTTTGAATTTATCTTGAGTTGCATAGTGTATCAGAACTGGGTTATGGTCGCTAATTAATTCCGGTAGCGAGTGTATCTGGTAGGGCCAATCAAAATTTGCCGTTAGTACAATGATGATGGTGGAGGCGGAGTTATGTCCGTAGTGTGTTGGTGTGGGAGGGGCTAAGATCTCTATGCCGTTCTGATCGACAAAGTGCGTTACCTCTAGATGAATTATATGGGTAGTCCCAGCTTGTATGCTTAGCATTGAGATCTCCGCAAATTAATGAAGTCGGCCCTAGATTAAGGATAGTTTTTATGTCTATTGGAACGTGAGTGACTCTGACAGATGGAGGAATATACATGGAGGTAACGAGTATTGGGTTTCCATCTGTGGGGGTGAGTGCAACGATTGTTGCTTCTACACCGTTTAATGTCGGTGTTGGAATTTTGAAATGTGGGAGAGGCTTTTTCATTTAAATAGCGGTGTGGCCATACGGGCGATTTGTTGTGGTAGGTCTATCATTTCGGTGTGATGTAGTTGGGTATTGAAAATTTTATACCTGGTCCCAGATGTGTTTCTTGAATTAAAATTAAGTCAGGGGAGTGCTTATCTATAAAGTCCCTTAATTCTATATCATGGAACTTTACACCGTGGGCATTCCAATGCACCAGTTTGAGTCCGAGAAGGATTAGTTTTAGTTATTAGCGGTAGGTAGTGTCGCGACTACACCCGATATGAAGATATTGAGTTTGTCAAGGTCCTTGTCAACCTTTGACATATTGTTTAAAGCTTCGAAAAGTTTGGGAAATTTATTGAAGAGATTTTGCAGTTCAGCTATTGCAGTCAGGAAGTTAAAACTTTCTGTGAATTTGAAATTATTTGGGGCAGTAACCGGTTCAAACTGATGTTTCGCTTCGGCTGACGTTAGGGTTTCTTGTGGTGCCCTCTCTTGAGGAGTTTCGTTATTGCAAATGTTTGCAAACGTAATGTTTGCGGTAACGGGTCGTGAGGGGCGGAGGTTCCTATTTTCAGTTTTCGTTGTGGATTGGCCTTTAGCTGGTTCCTTTTTAGGAAACATTGGGCATCCCTTTCAAGAGACCGGGTGATTAGAGTTGCAATTTATGCATAATGGTGTTTCTAATATCTGTTTGATTTCGCATTCGCTGGTGCTGCGAATTTCGCCACACTTTAAACATCTTGAGTTCCTTCTGCAGTTTTTCGAGGAATGATAGAAATAATTGCAGTTGTAACACTACATGATTCCTTGTCTCTTTTTGAATGGAACAATTTTTACTACTATGTGCATGATAGTTTGAATTTCGTAGATATCTAGTACATCTTCTCCCCTAATGATTTCTACCATAAAGATGGGGAGTGGGAATTTTGTCTTCAGTTGTTTTAGCTGAGCTACTTTTTCGACCTTTATTCCTTTGAAAATGAGGTCTTATTTTATGTCCTCTATTTCAGTATGGACTGGAAGTCCTTTCACACAGACCTTCAAAGGCCTTTCATGGATCGGTTCAACAACATAGTATTCAACCTTTAGGTTGGTTAGGAGGGTAGTAATCCATCTGTGATCATCTTCAGAATCAGGAGATACTTTAATATATTGTTCCGATAGCTTTCAAGCTGACTTCGGGTATTCCCTATTGATGGATTGGATAATGATATTGTAATTTTGGATAAGCCTGAGCCTTACTGGTTGTATCTTGGGGGGCTGGGGAGAGGTCAGTGTCCACCATATTTGGATTAATAGCCCCCAACGCATTAAAGCTATTGCTCGTTATTATTTGGTTATTGTTATTTAAGTTTAAATTATCAGATACAACAGCCTTTTTTTGCCGTTTTGCTTGGCAGTTGGAAGCCATTTGCGTCAATGACGCGTTGAGCTTTAGGAGCCCTAGTAGTATTGGCTGTGACTGATGCTACATTATTTTTGTCGTGAATACTGCATCATTCTGATATGCGTTTTCTTAAATTCTTAATGTTTAAATTTCCATGTTTAAGGCAACTTTTCACTGGGCAAGGAGAAGCCAAGTTCATCTCACCTGTCACTTTTTTCAGTTCTTCTTCAGCAGTCATACGTTGCAGCTGCAGTTCCTCGGCTATCGACCCCTCTCTTGTATTTGGATAAGCGTCTTCTACTGCAACTAGTCTATTGATGTACTCAATCCTTAGTTGGAGTACTTTTTCTTGCTTTATTAGCAGTGTCAGAGTGCCGCAAATATCCTTTGCTGTTGTTACTGACGCTGTGCTCTCCGGAGTCGATGTTCCGGTATCTATAGCATCAGTAGGTGCCGGGGTGCCCAAGTTAGATTCAGAAAGTTCCATAATTCCAGGCGTGCTTACTCCTTGAAGTCAACACGTAGAAATATAGAACAGTTCAAGCATCCTCTTTCTCCTCCTCCCCACCGCCTTTACACTTCAAAATAATATTCCCTCCTCTTTTCTAGCCCCTTTGAAATCCAAAGATAAAATCTTTGGGGAAAATCTGTTAGTCTACTTTCATTTGATAATTTTTGGCGTCATCTAGAAACAGTGCAGCGAAGTTTATAGGCGTCCTTGAAAAGGCACTTTTGTTTCTTGGTAGTTTAGAGGAAAAGCCAAGCTCCTTTAGAGAAGGCATGCCTTCCGCAAAAGGAGTGGAGCTCGTTAATTTTAATCACTTTACTGTCCCTTCTTGTATTCAGAGGGACCCCCTTTATACACCACTTAACCTTTCCGCTACCGGAGGGAGAAAAAAAAAGTGCTTCTCTGGGCCCTCGGCTTCTTACCTCGGAGTGTCACGCTGTGCCCAGACGATTTTAGATATTAAGCCAAATTCGCGAAAAAAAATTCCTCTAAAATCGACTATTCATTAGAATATTTTGGTTTTTACATATATTATTTAAAATGCATTAAACTTAATATATATGAAAGAAAAAAGATTTAATCGAAAATTGTATGTTTTAATGCATAAAATTACATAAAAAATCATATAATTTAAGAAAATACAAAATATACTTACACTTGGTACATAAATTTCATGGTGTAATGATGTATCATTACATGGAATATTAAAGTATAAAAAATGAATCTTATTTTGCTGAATGGTATTTTTATATAAAAAAAAATTCTTCAATGCATAGTCCAACGTCACATGTCTTACACACATATTTTGTCAACGTTTGAAGCTTCAAACAAGAATTTGAGCAAAAGGCACATCTTCTTCGTCCTTTTTTTCCCCCATTTAATGGCTATGTACAGATTTGGATTATTTTCGCTAACATCACTGTTCATTAATTCTCAGTATCAGATATATACTTTCTTTTCGTCATGACTGTCGCTACAAATAAAAACCGACCGAATGAAACGAACAGCTGAACAAAAGCGACCGTATCGAATATGATACGCTGGGAGTGAACAGGTTAAGAAATAATGCCTTTTTTCCTATTTTTGTCCCAGCCTACATCAGAAAAACAATTCTTGTGTTGCTTTAGTGCATTTAAAATGTCTTTAAGGCTTTTTAAAATATATTTGTAAATATTCTACCTTTCATTCTTCGTTTATTACATAGGTAAATAATTATGATTTTCAGTTGGAATTTTCTACTCTTACTTGAAGTATTTTGTAATAGAAATCAATTTGGATATTGCTTTTAATATGTCATAAATTAATAACTTAACTTTACTTACACTAAAAAGATTTATTTTGCTCAATTTGATAATTCCTTATTATTGTGAGTAATTCACTTTAATTAGTATAACAAATTTGGCATAATCTATGAAAATGTTATCATTAGTACAAAATGTGTGAATTGATATATAAAATTTAATTAATTTTAATTTTTAAACAAACAATTTGTATTATTTCTATTTTTATTGTGTAAAATAACTCTCTAAAATATGATTTTTTTACGATAAGAATAAATAATAAATCGTACATATTTCATTATTTGGAAATAAATTTTTAACTTCTGATTCATGTTTAATCTTTCTGTTAGTGGTTTTAGAAGAAACGCAAGTTGTATAAAAATGTTATCGATGAAAATTTTATAAATTTAAAAGGTAGTTTTTAACATAAAGCTTTCAAAATTTTCTTTCACTTGGATTGTATAAAATAGGATAATTTCCTATTTTCATGACTCAAAACAAATCAAATATTAACAACAACCATACTTAAAAATAGTTCAGCTCAATATATCTATTATCAATTAAAACTATGAAACTACTTTAAAATTTATTTGCAAGTTAAGATGCAATTTGCGAATAATTTACACACAAGCAAGTATCCGTAATTTGTTTGAACAGTACAGAAACGTATTGGAATTAATCACTAATATTAGGATTACTGAAGGACAATTTTCGTGACTTTACATAAACACAATATGTTCAATTTATATTCCAGTGCATTACCTAAACTTAGAAAGAATGCGTGCTTTAATTATTACACTGACAAATGTTGTGTTTCAACAAAATTGAGCTGAGCCATTTTGTAAAATTATAAAATAATTATGTTCACTATGGACACACATAAAATATGCTGATTGTAAAAAAGACCAAAATTTTAAAGGTGAATGAAATAATATGGTGCACTCTGTTAATGAAAATTAAAATAATACAGCTGGAACTATGAAAGATTTGTCATAAATTTATAAAAGTACTAAAATTAAAATAAGGTGATATAATTTTTTTTTAATATTCTGTCATTTTTAGAGTACCGTTTCCTCATTACTTTGCATGAATAAGTAATTCAAAAATGGAAGAAATATATTTTGAAACAGCATTCAATTCATCCTTGTTTGATAGTTTCTTTACATAATTGTGGTGAAAAATTAAATCTTTATCAAAAGTTTTAATTACTTCGCAAAATACTACATCCACAGGAAAAAAAGAATATATTTTAGTTATACTCTAATAACAGTACTCGAAAAAAAAAGGGAGGGGGGATTTTTGTTCTAAAATTTAAACATATACTGATTGAAGTAAGTATTGGAAAATATAACATACTATGCTAAGTAGAATGAATGTTGAATTTATTCGAACTGATCAAAATTAATTAAAAAAAAAAAAACTGTAGAAAACATGAGCTGTTACAGTAGCTTATTTGTTTGTTAATAACAGTTTATTTATTATCTTGTATTTCCCTCATTTGTATTCATATATGAAATGCTTGAATATATTTTAATTCTTTTTTTAATTGATATTCAATTTATTGATATGCAAATTTTTAAAACTTTGAGAGAAATTGAAAAATTAAAACAGAAGCAAGAATGACTACATTATTTTCCCCTGTTTTTTTTTGTTTTTTTTTCCTTCTTTAATCTTTAAAAAACAAATTTTTATAAGTTCAATGGAATTTTTAAACACAAGAAAAATACAGTATTAAATATATAATTCATAGTAAGAAGCCAATTTTTCTGTGCGCTTTCGTTGTTTATTTTAATTCTAAAATTCTGTCGAGTGTGTTGTATTTCTTGACTTTATCACCACAACAGTTGCTTTCAAATAAAATATTCTGCTTCATTTTCTCTTAAGTTTAAAACTAAAAATGATATAGTGTCATACTTGGTTGTTAGAATACTGCGGTGGAAAAACTCGCATTTTTTTTCTTTCGTTGATAACATTAAAGAGTTAAAACTCATGCGACAGATAAAACATCAATAAATCTCTTTAGGGTTCAACTATTCTAAGCCTATCTATCTGAATCTTTCAATCTTTGAATACGAAATGTGTTTAAGAATTTGTTTTCAAAAAGTGACGGGTACAATCTCCTACAGAAAAGTTACAAGTCGTAGCAGACGTTATACAAAGGGAAACGGGGAAATGAGATAATTGCTTTCAGTGGCAATATTCTTTCTCAAATGTCGCGTTCATTCTCGATTTTTTTGACGTTATACATGACAGGCAATTCCTTTTTTACAAAGTCCAGCTTATACTTCTATAAGACCTTAAATTTTTAAATATATAATTAGGATTAAAAAATATTTTTTTGACAGTTTGCGTTTCATTCGGTTCGTGAGAGAGAAACTTTTCAAAGTTGATTAAAGGCTATATTTTATCAACAATGAATCAAGTGAAACGGTTCTGCAACCTTTTTCGTTAAAAATGTAGCAGCTAAAAGTATTAATTTTGTTGAAGCCATAAAAAATTTCAGAGTTCAAAGCTCGCACAAAAATAGTTTAGTTTTTTTAATGACAGAAAAAATAAAAGCATTTTGTAAAACATCGAAAATGACAGATTAATAAGCTTTATCAGGTATATGTTTGTCTGCTGGATATAAATTGTTCCTATTTCCTTTAGTTTTAAATGTTTTTGTTTTTCAGGTCACTTCACATATTTAATTTTTATTAAATAAATGTTTATTATATATTTGAGATGGAATTTTTATGGAGATAATTCTATTAAGGAGATCTCAGGGAGGTTTTCACCCCGATTCTCAATAGTTGTAGGTTCACTTCTAACATTATTACACTTCGTGATAAGAGAAATGTTACCCTAAGAACTGAATTCAAAATCATATTTTCTTCTTTTGCTTATTTTTACTATCACTTTTTTCATATACTTTTATCACTCAAAAATCTGAGTAAAAATCTTAGAATTTAAATAATATTTTTCTAACACACACAAAACATGCTATTGTTATTGAAATTATATATGAAAAACAAAAGATTCAATTCATCATGAATAATTTTTTATGTAGAAAATATATATTTATCAATTATTTTTCGGAAGAAAACGTAAGAATTTTTTAAGAATAATATACATCTTTTTTAGTTACTATTTGATAAGAAGTCATTACTAATGGATCAATAATATAAATATCAAAAAGCACAGCTGATTTTTTTTAAAAAAAAATATCATATTTATTCACTTTTAGACTGTCGATGCTTGTAAAGAATTTTTAAACAAATTATATTTGGTGTACATTTGATCTTTATTAGCGTATAATGAGTGTGTCATTTCACAGATATTTATTTTGAGTTTCAGAGAATTCATCAATATTAAAACAGTTCATCATCGAGTTGGTGTCATTGAAAACCCGCAGTGAAGTCGAGACTGATGCACGTTAAGCCCGTCGAGGCTCAAAGTCCTTTTGTTGGAATGGTGTGGAAATCAGAAGAGGGGCTGAAAGCTCAGGTGTCATCCTCATCACATGACCAAGGTTCAAAATTAAGAGGCCTATCACCAATGGTCCTTGCATTGCTTTTAGTGCGATGTTAATAAAAATAATCAATCAATTCTCGTTCATTTGTGAAAATCGGAATTTAATTGAAATTCTGTCACATTCATAAGCACTCAATATTTTTCTTTTCTTTTCAATTAATCTTCCTGATTATAAAGACTAATATTATCAAAATTTTCGAAAGGTTACAATATAATATAAATTTCTTGAAGAACTTCAGCTTTAATTACAAAATAAGCATTTCAACATTTAAGTACGTGATTGCATGGATTATTTTGATACATATAAAATAATTTTATAACGTTTACAAATTTTTAATCTGTTTATTAAAGGTAGTGAAATTGAAATATATGATCATGCTACATACATTTAAACATGTTTTTGAAATTAGATATTTCACTAAAGGGAAATAAACATTTATTTGATAAATGCAGAGTTTTATAATATGTTCAGAATAAAAGTTTATAGCAACGCCTTAAAATGTTTCAAAAGAAATATTACTGGAATAGTTAAAGTTTTCCTTTATAATTACACAAATGAATATTCATACAATAAACGTATTTCATTGCATATCATAGTTTATCCCAGTTTTCATATACAGAAATTATGAAACTCAAAAAATTAAAACAGTACAAGACTTATTTTTTACTCTACTAATTTATTTGTAATTAATTCAAAATTCATTAATAATATACGTAGGACGTTTACATTTTCAGACACTTTCCAACACTAGATGGCACCACGAACTGGATATCTACTTTGTGACCTCTTTCCAAGGGGTCTACACGAGTATCGGCAGAGGGAAGGGCGCGGGCAACAGAGAAAGACGTGCGATCTGATAGCTCCTTAATACGTATAAACAATAATTCTGTTTTAACTTTGTAAATACTGTACAATAATATATTGTGTAATTAAATGTCATCTTCTAAAAATCCGCTTTGTTTTTGAATCCAGAAAAACCCTAGACATCTTTAATATGAGCCATGTATCCCCTTTCTATAGATAGGATTCTATATATATATCACAGCAAATATGAATATAACTTTAATGAATCGAACATTTCTCTTCATCGTTCAAAAGTATTACTAATTTATTCAGACTTTTAGGTGCTTTAAATACATTTACAAAATAAGCAGTGAATAATTTTTGTGCGTATAAATAAATAATTCATAATGTCTATGTATTAAATTAGGCAACGGTGTATAATATAATTTGATAATTATATGATGTAATGGTACTGTGGCCACTGCCTACTACAAATATTGCAAAGTGAAATAATTATAACAGTTTTTCC
Source organism: Nephila pilipes (assembly GCA_019974015.1). Classification (NCBI taxonomy): domain Eukaryota; kingdom Metazoa; phylum Arthropoda; class Arachnida; order Araneae; family Nephilidae; genus Nephila; species Nephila pilipes. Next base: position 645,218 of record BMAW01009525.1, on the reverse strand, counting down.
CGATTATTGCATATGAATAGAATAATTTACAGCACGAAAATTCTAATTATGGTACTAAGAATGATACAAGGAAATCGCAGGAAAGAACATGCCTTCTATTTTCAGAACATATTTCAGAAAGTTTCTTGAATTGAAAACGGAATTTAATTCCAAAGCGGTTTTCAGAGAGAACTTCCCCTGAAAAATGAAGAATCATAGGTTGTTAGGGTCTACCTAAGCGCAAACCTCCCCATTGCCAGCAGGTGATCAACACTCTATCTGGTTATTTTATCAAACAACACTGAAACAATACAGAAAATATAGAAGGGACGCTTTTCTTTGTTCTGATAAATGGTGAAGATGCAATGTGAAGTAATTTTGTAGAAAATCCGATTTTTGTATAATAAAATTGCAACATGTAATATTACGACACACTTAACTGATTATAGATAAATGCACAACGGAGGCGTTCTATTTTAGCTTCAAAGGTGAACTGTTACAGCTAGTCTGTAAGACTTCCTTGACAAAAAGCGCCAGGAAAACTTTGTAACATATTTCGCGTTAAGCAAAATACAATTTTAATTCTACTCTCTACTTTCCATCAAAATGGTTCAAGTTAAGAAGAGAAAAGCTATCACATATGTAGGGGATAATAGCCTTTATATCTCTATATCCCATCAAGCAATCAATAAATCAAATATGTTTGATGACAACCAAGAACTGTTTTAAAAAGCAACCAATTTAGTAAAATGCATCATTCGCTTAACTTAAATTGGAGAATTAGTTTGATGATGAGCTCGAGCTCAATGAGGAATTCATTGAGCTTGTTGAATTGGTAGAAGTCGAATCTTTTGCTTTTAAAAGCATTTTGGATGTTAATTTCCCGTCTATGTTCGAATGTAGATGTGTATTGTTCGTGTTGAAGGAAGATCCCATAGACCCAAAATGAGTAGCAGATCATTTCCCTTTGAGAGCTTTACGTAATTTGTCATACAAACACTTCCAAACTTTGGTGGAGCAAGTGAAGGCGATAAAAATAAACAATCCCTGAAGAGTGTTGAAAATGATAAATAAGTACCATAAGATTTGGTTATAAGCATATGCTGCAATGACTCCGATTATCCAAGTTAAGCCCATAAGTAGGGCTAATCGCAAGTACAGCTTGAAATTGCGCCTTTGAGCTTGATTCTGCTGTTTGCCAGATATCTGAGAGGTCATTAGGATTATCCTTGAACTGAGAGCGAACAACACGATATTTAATAACATGATTAAGAAGAATGGTGTTGCAAAAAACACCAAAAGCGCGCGTCTCCGTTTGAACCAGCAGCGAGGCTTGGCGAAATCAGGTTTGTACTGCAAAGGAAATAAATCGGTAAATTCCGCCAAGGCTAAAATACAAACAAGAAACAAGGGAACGATCCAAGTAAAGCAAGAATAAATAACAAATCGCCTTATTTGTTTACTATCTGATACCCTTAGTTTTGTGGTCGCCATTTTCAAAGCTCTCCAGACATCATAAGCTATAACGCCCATCCAAAAGAAGGCGACTTGAAAGAAATAGAATGTACAGAACGCTATAAAGGAACATGCGACATCTTTCAAATCATCGCGTAAATTCACAATGCAACATGCATAAGCGCAAAACAAAGAAACGCATTGAGACACCAGACAATTTCCGAAGAGATTTTGTGAATCTGGCACTATCCAAAATGCGATAAAGTGCAAGAATAGACAAATCATTGAAATGCCAAGTCCAACAGCTGTCACGTATCCCATTGCAGATAAAAATTTTGTTTCACTATTGGAGGTGAAGAAAGAGCACACCCAGATCGAGCCATCCGCAGCGTAGTAAGAAGCTGGCTGATAGACCTTGTCATACTTTGGAATGAAAGCGCTTTTATTTGGAAGTATAACATAATCTTCGTCAGCCAAAGATATCAACAGGCAGTTTTGCAAAATACTGATGTTCTCTTTTAGGATGTTGTCATTTAAAGTTGATAAGTTGTACGATATGCTGGTCATATTCTGAAAATGGCTGTTGAGGATTCTGGAAGGATTAACCTGGAATTGAAGTAAAACTGGAGTTCCAGAAGTTTCTTTACCTTCACTCTCATCAATTTTAGGTTGTAGGACAGTTGAAGAGTCACCACTGCCTGAATCACCAATGGATGCATTTCTAAGCACACAGAAGCCATCTCTTTTCATGTATCCGGGAAGACACTTCAAACTACGACACTTTCTGAAGAATGGATCATACACTTCACCGTTCTCGCACAACTGGATCTGACCGACTTCTTCGCCTTTTCCTTCATTGATGTCCAACAACAAGGTGAGAGACATGGGGGTTGTGACAACGAATGTGTTTTCCTTATATTTACATGACAGTAAAGTCAGGTTTTGTTGATTGCAGTAGGCGCAATGTATGTTTCTGTATCCCTCTTTCCCTCTGATGAATCGCGCTCCCAAGTACGATCTGCACTTGGTTCTTGTATCGTCATCGTTCCAATCTGGAGGACAATCCGACACAAGTTTTAGCTTACACGATCGAATTTCGCTGTCTTGCAACGTAGGCATAACGGGATCTATCGAACAGACACGGAAAATCGTTTCACCTTGACGATAAAATCCCCAATTTTCGTTTTCATACACCAAACTACGAAGTATAACATCATTATCGATGTGAAAAGGCCGAGGGCTACACACTATTTTAAAATTCCAAAGGACCATATTTTCAGTATTTTCATTACATATGCTACAATAATAGTTTTTAAAAGTTATTCCAGTTACCGAATTTGTGATAGGCATGGATCCCAGAGGGTCCGAAGGATCCATAAATGAAGTGCTTTCACACAGACGACGAACTTCTTCAGATCCGTCGTACGAAGGTAAACACGAATCCTTCATGTAGATGCCTTCGGGAATGTTCCTCAGTTCAAAACAGTTGAACGGGGATGGGCTGGTCCGAGCGATGACTCCGGGTGCATTGATGCAACAATCACCATACACGACACACAATTCGTCACAAGCGCAGTTTCGATCCTTGTTGCCATGTGAATGATGACTATGCTGAGTCATGTTTTTGATTGCTTTCTGATTCTCACAGGTATCCAACTGTGGACAGCTGTTGCCAAGTTTTTGGACTTCTGTATAGTTGAATGAGAGTGAAGAATCAGCAGTCCCGATTAGTACAGAGCAAAGGACAAGGAAGAGGGTGTGATGCAAGCTAGCCATAATAGGTTGTCCCCTTCACGAGTGATTGGAAAGTCTCAGTTCAACAGGCAGCACTTGCTTGTAAAAAATTTCTGTAAAAAAGTAGATACAATTAGTTTCACTTAATTACAAACATAAAACATGGAAATGTTGCAATTAAAGCCAGAATGAAATGGGAGTATAGAAGAGCCTCATTAAGTCGGACAACTTTAACTCGGATTGGCCAACATAAATAATTCTTTTTAAAAAAATTTTTGGAAACGATCGGAAAATTTCTTCATAATAACATGTATTTGTTTCAATCTTCTAGAAGCCAAGAAAATATGAAAGGAATGGGAAGGGGGGGGACTTTTCACATATTCAGTGAAATCAACAAAGCCAAAGTCAACAGTGACAAATGCCATACGATGCTACATAATCTATATTGAAAATGCAATAAAAGAACTTCTTTGAGCTCAAGTTTCGTCGACACTTCTGATGGTTACAGATTTCTTTTAAAAGTACGGAATGATTCTCATCCCATGAAATCTTTTAATATCTTCCTATTTTAGGAATACTATCTTTTCCTATATAGACTTTCAAGATAATTCCAAGAGGCCAATCGATGCGTCGGACATTGTCATGCTCAATCATCACAACATCACCGACGATTGAGATCTCGTTTTTTCTAATTCTTTGTGGATCAAAAGAGCAAGATACTAGTTTCTAAATCTTTGTTTAGGGTTTTAACGTAATTTCTGCATAAGTTTCATATTTTTTATCAAGGAAGTTCAAGATCTGGTTGCTACCACTTCCATGAATAAAAATTGCAAGAGTCTGTGGTTTCAATTCAGATTGATTATTATGTAAGTTAACATTTATTACTTACTTGCATTGGCAAGCTTTTCATAATCTACACTATATTTTCTAAACATTCGACTCGATGCAGAAGTTCCTTGAGTATACATATCATCCACTCTACCACCAACCCCACCATACTAAAGGGAGATGAATAAATTTCCGAGTAATTTCCTGAGTTGGAACGAATATAACAGTCTGGTTCCAGTCTAAAGCTCTCTTTTGTGGAAGCTCATTATTTGTATCCACAAAAATCTTGCCGGCGTTTCTTCTTTTTTTCTTTTTCCACTATTTCATTTCTTTTCAGAGCCTGCCTCTTCTCGCAATGAATTGTCTCAAAGCTTGAGTGAAATCTTCAGTAGTGAGTGTCTGTATTAATTCGAAATGGCATGCTCGTAGACAGCGTAAGTAAAAAAAATGATCAAAATTTTTCTTTCCGACTACGGGTAGAAAAAGCAGGTATAATCTACATTTGAGACCTGAAACACTTACGTCTCAGTTACTTTTTCTCTTGGCAGCGAGGCAAATGGAATTTCAACTGACATAGGTTTGCAATGCTTACTCATCGCACTCAATAAGAAATGTTCCATTAACCTTTTAGCTTTAAGAATAGAAAACTTCTTCCGAAGTCGAGAGAGTCAGATTGAAGAACAACACTGAAGTTCCTATGCATGGATTAATTTCAAAACTACACTACTAGTGAATAAGAGGACGGAATTATGAAATCCTTGTTTCATCACTGTACGCAAGTTTGATCTACAATCTCAGAAATCTTTCTTCATTCAGAAGTGCTTGTATTTTAGGGAGAAATAATAACCTTTCGACTCGTTTTTATGTGAAACGTTATGGAGAAAACATCGTATCCATACTATCATTCTGATGGATCTGCTATATATGGAAAAATGATCACACTCTATATCTCTGTTATTTGAATATTTACCGTGGAGAATACTATCTCTGATATTTTTCTTTGCTCACTTCTTCATTGGCTGTTGTACGGAACGACCCCTACTTAGTTGGTCTTCCGGTTTCAAAGATCCAGGCTGCATACTTTGACAGGCATCAGTTCTTTGATTTCTTGAACATGATACTGGACAAATACTCTTCATGAATCTCTCTCTCTCTTTCTCTCCCTTAAATTTAGCTTGTACTATAGTGGAGTTAATCCAGAAATAAGCATTGTATGTCTGAAATTCTTTTGGATATCAAAGGAAAGATGTGATGCAATAGTAGCTCCAAGAAGTTCCAACATACCAATTGTTGTTTCCTTTTTCTCACAAGACGCAATCTATCTGTATCATTTGTACATGAACAATGTTCTCATCCCCAATTCATGGGAAAACTGCTGGGAACAGGTAAACGCGCTCAACTTATAATATTTTCAGGGTATTTCTCAATTCCTTGCAGAGATTCTTTTCTTCCTAAATAGTATTGCATGGTTGCTCCAAGCAAGGAAAGTCTACAAGAAACGCCAAAGGCAATACTGCGGAGACGATAATGCTTGAGCTCTCCATCTTCCCCATACCATAGAAAAATCGCAGGAAATTTCTACCATTCTTTTAGATGCTGATTTGCAAAAATGCCTTGCGTATATGATTAGTTACACCAGGTTTATGCAGGCGATATCTGGTTATAGGAACAACTACTTCTATTAAATTGAATCTTTTCTCAACAAAATCATTTAGACTTGGAATTTCTTTTATTTCGAAGAATTATTAAACACAGGCCAAGTTGAACTGTGCTCCTTCGCCACGTATCAATCAAGTAAGCAGTGACAAAGCGACTTCAGGTTTTCGTTAGGAAACTCTTTGATGATACTTTCCCGTTTTCATTCTTTGAAATCTTATCCATATTTTTTCATATAGCTTCTCGGTTTTGAGCTTACAAATTACCTCTTGCAACCCTTTCAGCGCAAATTAAAATTGTCTGGCAAGGGCAAAGGAACATCAAGCGGCGGCTTACTAAAGGCAAAATGTTTATCTTCAACAATTTTGATAATTTTTAAGAAGTATTCCATTGAGGTTTCGCGATATTTTTTCCTTAGATTTTTGTTTTAATGGATCTTGTATTCCTAAGGAAACTTTTTACCGAAATATCCATTTCTTTTATAAATTAAAAATTAACCAGTATAGCATTGCTTGAAAGTAATTCATTTTCAGACCTTTTTATCAAGACAAGGTCCATAAAATCTGAATGGTTAATAGTCCACATGTTTTAACTTTACGCTTACCTGTCTTAAGTTTTCCTATTACGTCAGCTCCAAGTTGTATTTGATCATTTTGTGACTCATTTAGAACATCTGATAATGTTATCTTCATTTCTTGAACTCTTTAAAGGCTCTGAACTTACACAAATGTATTATCACATATAGATTATTGGTTCAAAGTTTCCATGTAAAAGGTGATATTGTTTTCTGAGTTTCTTAATATGATTCTATTAGATGTGGGTTCATACTTATCAAATTTATACCCACTAAACAATGAGCTTAAAAGATTTGATCTTCTTATGAAAATGTTCTTTATTTTTTCTAATTTCTTTAAAATATGTTTTTAGTGATTCAGAATCTAGAAATGCTCTCACAGGAATTTCTCTTCTACCTGAAACAAGTTTTGTTTTCAAAATCTGAAGTCCCACCCTTGAGAAACAAAAAAATTAGGATTTGGGTGATTTACAGTTTTCTCTTCAATATATAACCTCGGGGAAATTTTGTAAATTGAACTGCATAAAATTTCAACTCCTTTAAAATCAAATGAAATGGAATTAGGCAAATTAGATTAAGGCAAGAAGTACAATGGATAGTGTTCTATAAACAAAATAGAACTGAAAGGAATAGAAGAGACAACGGATAACGAGAAGCCGGTAAGTGTTAGTAAAATAGAATTTGTAGTTAAATTGCTTTAGTTGATAGGCTGTGAAGAACCCGAAGCTGTCTGATCGAATTTACTCCATTTTGGATATACTCGCATCGTATTCCGGTAAGTGTAATCTTTGGTATTTTATAGAAGTTGGTTAGTATCCGCGTGGAGGGACTGTGAACTAGTTATAAGCATTCCTCTTTTTGAAGAAACAAATAAACAAGGCTTAGAAAGAAGTTATTGACAGCATTCTTGAACTGTTTTTGTTCAGGGATTAGCCACCCAAGGGGATATTGTTTTAGTTGGATCAGTTTTGGCTTACCATATCACTTTTCAATTTTTTAATGTTTGCTTCAAATTTAATTACATATAATATTCAATTTAATAATTTATCGTTTGCTTTATTTTAATTGCATTTAGCATAAATATATTCAAATTAATAATTTAACGTTTGCTTTAATATAAATTACATTTAGCTTAAATATATTCAATTTAATAATTTATCGTTCGCTTTAATTTTAATACTGGAAAAGTTTACTATTGTCCATTCCTCGATATTTCAACGTATACTTTAACTCTTTTATTTAATTGAGTAATTTAATAATAATTATGCAAGAAAAAGCGCACCTTGGGGGGGGGAATCTGTTTTTTGCAAAACTTTGCAGAGGGTTTTTTAAAAATTTTTTAATTATTTTATCTGAGCTTCGAACGATTTGACTAATTTTTAAGATGACAAATTATGTTAGTCGGGTAATGGAGACACGCCACACAACTATAAAATTCTCATTGTTTTCCTATGAGTGTGGTATCTCTAATAAAGTGATAAATTCACATCACATATCCAAAAACCATTCATATAAGCTATTCTTCCTTTTTTTTTAATTCTAATCCAAAGAAATTTGGTATTTTGTTCATGTTCAAACACATTATGGAGATTATTGATTGATTGATTGCTTATTGAAGTCGCACTTAAAAGCAGCACGAGGTGGGTGGAGGCGCCTTTGTAATTTTGAACCTCGATCGTGACGAGAATGATAACATTTGATCTTACACTCCTCCTCCAAACTTCCACACCACGCCGAGGGAGAACAATTTCGATTAATGAAGATTGGCATTATTCCACATCAATAATTTCTGTGGCAATGGAATATTCAATTCCATTCAAGATAACAAAGTTCGGGCCCTCTTCATTTTGACGTCACATAAATTCATTGACGTACATAAATCTAAGTAGTGGCACGAGAGTCTCCTATGCTTTTTTTTTTTACTCAGTTGGCTAAGTCCCACAATTTTTTTGGTGTATGAACTCCAGTCTTTGTATCAAAGAATTATGAGGTAAATAACTCTGAAATGGATTTTAACTTTTTTCACACCTCTTAAGTTTCATAAAATTTCCAAGAATCCGAAAAAAATGGTGGATCCTTCTTCAGTAATTTCTTTTATCATTTGGAAACAGTTAGCTACCGTTCTATCAAAAACTCTAACAATGAGTTCTCTCTTGCCACAACTTTAACGTTACCACGCCTTGTTTGGCCGTTTTCAAGAATAATGATATATCTTAACCGGTAACACTTTTTTTTTTGTCTCTAGATTCCACACCCTTGAAAAAAAATCAATTGCATTTTGATCTGTATTCTGCCTGTCCCAAATTTTTATCATTTTTCCAAAATGTAAGATGGAAAAACATTTCACTATTGGGAGGATATTGCGATTTCAGAGACTCTAGTTACTTACATTGCGAGAAGGAGGAATCTTCTGGTGCGAGATGTCTTTTCGTCATCCAGGAGAAGCTTAATAGGTCGTTGGAAGTTTGGAGGAGGACAGTATTCGAATCAGTAAGGTAAGGACTCCTTCTCCTCTTCTTGTATGTTCATCTGACAGTTGCGAGAGTATAAATACCACAGGTGGCGCACCAGAATACTTGCAATTCGCATAATCTGTGGATATACTTGTTTGTCCTAATGTGCCGCTTCAAAACAAGGTGAGAAGGTGGCTAGCGGCTTAAGGAAGACCTGCACAAATGCGTTGGAAATTACGGCAATGAACATATGCCTATTTTAAGGCCCCCCTAGTGAAAAATGAATCAAATGCGTTGTATGAAATCCATATTCTGATTTACGATATCGCAGGTGATATTTTAAATCAGAATATGGATAATATAAGTCTACTGATAAATTCGAATGCACTAAATATATTGTATTTAAAAATATTATTTACGAGACTCCTCAACCAAAAGTACACCAGGTAAAAGAAAAATTCTACTTTTGTACGTACTAATTAATTGAAAAATCTAACAATCCTGAAGGAAGGATAAATAAAAAAAAATTTAATGAGTACAATTTTTAAATAATACTTTGACTAAATTTAAACGAACCGCATTTTAGACTCCTAGGAAAGAATGATTTAGTAAATAAAGCAGCTAAGTTAAAGATATGAATTAAAAACCTATAAGGTTAAAACTTGCTCTTCATTGAAATTTTTTTAAACTTTCATAATTTAAAGATATTAAATTTTTCAAATAAAATTAGAGTTTATAAAATAACAATTATTAATTTTTTAATTAAAGTTGTAACTAATGAAGATTAACAGAAATTAAAATTCATTTGTTACAATTAATTTCATCACACGCGTAAATTTAAAAACTTGAGAATTCAGCTACCTCAAGCATAAAATATTTTTAACAAGTAACAATATTTAACAAAAATGCATAATTAATGTATATATCAATAACAATCTTCCCGTTGGTGTGGTGTGGAAGTTAGGAGAGGGGGCGCCAGCTCAGGTGTCGTCCTCGTCATTTGTCCGAGGTTAAAAATTACGAGGTCCATCACCAAGAGCTCTCATGTTGCTTCTGTGCGACGTTAATAAAAACCAAACCAATAATAATCAAACTTTTAGGAAAGCATTATAATATAATTCTTTTAACGAGGAACAAATAATATGTATAATAATCTTCAAAAGAATCAATGAAGAATAATAAATAATCACAAACACACATAGGCCGTGACGTACTCATTGCTAGAGCTATGCTTATCTTCTCACGTCTCCCATGAATACTGTTTCATTTGGATCGATACATCTATGGATGAAATGATTTAAAGAATTGTAATTATGCAACGTTTTATTCGAGATCGAACCCGTAAAATATATAAAAATATCCCTTCAACATTATTAATTAAGAACAAACTTAAAGAGATGGAAGAAAATAAACAAAAATTATTAAATAAAAATTTAAATAAATCGAAATTAGTGAAAATAGAAGTTATTTTACATAGATCTTACTGACATCCGTTGATGTTGTAAAAGGGGTTTAAGAAAAAAATTCACCATAAATAAATTTGAAATTTTTTTTCGACAGAACTATGCTTAAGGATTCTTTAACACATCAGAAAAGCTCCCTAAAAAGCTTTGGGGCTGTACGATCAACCGTGAAGATTTATATAACAAGGATTTGATACAGTAAACAAGAAAATCTTTCTGAAACGTGAGGATTTGTAATACAGTAAACAAGAAAATCTTCAAATTTATATATAAGCTATCGCATTATTTTCTTTTCTAACTTTTTCCTTAAGTTTAATATTTAAAGACACATGCTTTTTTTTTTTATGTGTCGTATTACCATACTACAGGCTAGCGCAGAAGATGTGTCAGGATATTTTCCAATCAGTGACTGCAGTCGAACATTTCAAAGTGAATATTCATAAAAAGGGAGGAATAATATCGTATAATAAGGTTCATACTTTTTTATTTCGTTACGTAAAAATAACAGAACGTTAAGAAATTAGTGCTGAGATTAATTTTCAAATCAATCACAATAAAATGCTGCTAGCAAAATATTTTAAATGATTATTTTTGAGAAAGATGGACAAAAAATAAATAAAAAGCGAACACATGGAATCTAGTCTCGTTTACGCTATTTTTGAAAATTTCTGACACTGTATCCACTTAATAGGGGTCTATGCTTAATCTGTATCCTTTTAAAAAATGCCAATAATGCATTTATGATTAAAAAAAAAAAAGTCTTCATCTGCAAAAATACGCGGTGGTATCATAAAGTTTCAAATATTACTAAGAAATAAGGGAGATACCTGGATAAAATTTATTTTGTATATTAATCAATCCTTATCCACTCCGTGTTGCAAATTACAGCAATTCGTGTTGATTTATTTGATGTCTGGAAGTCGTAGATTGAAGTAACCCACAGTAAAGAGACGATAGATTTCAATCTGCTATGTTCTAAACGGATTATTCGAAAGATCAAGAAGCGTTGAAAGAACTCTGGATGATGGGTATGTAAAGAAGTCTAGGAATAATAAGGAAACATTCTATCTTGAGATTTTTATTAATAATTGAAACTTAACGATACCCTAAGGTAAAAATTAAAATTTTATGATACTGCAGGTTTCTTCAATTTACTACCTCCTAAAACCAAACAAATCTATCTGAATAATTGTTATTTACAACATGATGTACACCTGTCCCTCGATTTACACGGTTAATTGGTTCCTGAGAAAACCGTGTAAAGCGACAATTAAAATTTTTGTATGAAAAACCGTGTAAATCGAAAACAGCTATAACCATGCGTTTTAAACCATTTATTCAATATATATTATAAATTCAAAGTGTTTTCAATCATTTATTCAATATAAAATAAAATAAAAAACAAAATTCAAACAAAATTGAGATAGTTATTATAAATTCAAAGTGTTTTCATCTACACTGCTATCACTATCACTTCTGCTATCACTGCTAACCCAAGCTTTCTTATTCGCATTCCAATAAACGGAAAGATTATTTATGTTTATTCCTTTAAACGAATGTGGTTGTTTTGATTTGTTAATTACCAATGGTTTCATAATATAATCACCAGACGCGTTGCTACAAAAAAGAATCGTTATACGATCTTTTGCTGTTTTATGGCCAGGTACAGGTAATTATTCCAAAATAATCTAGACTCATCCGCATTAAAAACTTAATGTCTTTTTTTAAATTTATCAAACCTTTTTTTAAATTTTTCGTAGACGATCCAAAATATTAATTTTTGTTTCTAAAGAAATAACTTTTCTCTTTATCTCCCTTTTATTAATTTTTGTAGTTGCCATGGCAATCCTGAAAATTTTAATTAAATATGAGAATGGTACAAAATATAATTTTAATTTACATACTTACAATTTATACTACTAATTAACAATGAAGTAATTACGCAATTATCACAAATAAATAATACGGTTACAAATACAACAATGATAGATAAAAATATAACAAAACAAAATAGATAAAAATATATGTACTATTGTGAATTACGACGCACTGAAAGGTAATCTTGACGCATATACATGCACATGTGGTGTTACCAAATCAATGAATTAAAATTATGCGGAATTTGACAGTTTGACAATTTTTTTTTATTTGAATTTAAAAACCGTGTAAATCGAAAACGTGTATATCGAGCATCGTGTAAATCGAGGGACGGGTGTACTTGAGAATCAATTAGCCTGTGAAAGGCATTTCATCCAGATATTTTTCGGTTATTTCTTAATGATAATTAAAACTTTACGACACCCCATCGTATTTATACTTGAAATACCCAAAAATACAACACAGTCGAAAGAATTAACAAATTATAGTCTATTGATACAGGGATTTAAAAAAAACTAATAAAACTTAACTTTTCATTCAGTAAAGACGAGAAAAAAATGTGTCAAGCTTATAAATTAAAATTGGGAATAACGTAAATTTAGCTACCGAGAGATAGATAAGAAACCTTCAAAATTTTAAAACGTCATAATCGAGTAAATAACAATAAATAACATCCCCAAGGGACTTACTTTCTTTAAGTTAGTAAGGGAATCTTGGCTGGAAAATATCCTAGCGATCTTTTTCAGTCCCATGAGTTAAGCATCTTTGATAAACAGGAGTTCGTCACACGAGGGTATCTTAGAGATTCTTTGAGGATTTTTTTTCAACATTTCTTCTTCTCAACCGATTTTCTCCCCTTTTCCATTTTTCTTTGCTTGGCTACATCTGGCTTTTGATTCATAGATCCTAACCATCATGAACCCGAACAATTAAATAACATTAAGGTATAAGAAACATTAAAACAGTCATAAACAACAACCCTCATCGTTATCTACAATTCAAAAATACATGACTGTTCCAATTTTAATGCATGACATGGCTATATTGCTTCGTCAGGGAGGCATGACTCTGATATAATGCTTCGTCCTTTCTTTTTTAACAATAACAAAAGTATACTACGAGTTTGTAATATTTTAATGAGATATTCCATCTGTCTGCTTTGCATGAATGAGGAATGGAATAAAATACCTCAGTCATTATGTCAATTAGAAAACTTTTTCTTCTTTTCACCTATATCACCATGTGCATACTAAACTAAAATACCTCTACTTTAACTTTTACTTAACTCTTTAAACTTTACTTATGGTTCTCCTTATTTTTCACCTTTTCGCTAAACTTCTTTTTTTTTTCACAAAACTCAATATAACTTCTTATTATTACTTTAGAACTCATAAATCGTATCACTTCGTTTCTTCTTTACGGTAGCTCCCTTAGCTAAATACAAATACTTTCTCTTAAAATTCATATGAGATCAGACACACTTTTTAATAACAATAACAACTTAATTTATTCAGCCAACACAGTTCCAGTCGCGTTATCTTGGTGATCAGTGCAGTTAACAGTTAGCACTCAATCACCCCGCGATTCACAACTTTCCGCTCCGTTCGGAGAATTAGTCTGATCTGCCTGAGGGGATCGTATGACGGCCCATATTCACCCCTTTACAAAAAATGCCCTCTACAGACGGGGTTTAAGCATGGGAGATAACATTCGGCCAATTCTAACAAATAATTGTCCCAATTATACAAGTTTACGGTTACACAAAATCATAATACTCAACAAAATACTTCATATATCATAAACATCAAATACTAGGTTGACCGATAACATTATAGAATCACATTACTAAATTGCTCATTAAAAAAAATTTACTTAAAGCACTTCAAATAAAAAAAATTAATTGTAAAATCATTAATAACTGATACAATTTAGAATCATTAATTACCATACACAAAAATATCAATAGTTAAATTCCTCAAATACTTAAAATATCAAGTATCAATAATCATACACAAACATCAATAGTTAAATTCCTCAAATACTTAAGAATATCTAACATTAATTACCATATGCAGATAAAAAATACCAAATATCAATATCATGCACTAAAGTCCTTTTACATAACCAACACTCTTATGCATACAATTCACTACGAATTCTCTTTAATTCCACCACGCACACATATAAGAAAATCTTTCTCCACTTAAGTAATAATTCTAATTTAAGGCTTCAAAACAAAAATCTTAGTTATCATACAGTTCAAATATTATTTCTCTTACATATCAAAATACTAAAATTACCAGAACACTTTAAAATACTACTTCTAATATCTAATATTTTTCCAATATTATGCTTCTTTCCACGTCTTTTTCTTTCATTTCTTTCGGCCATTGGTCCTTTTGTTTTTGCCATTACCTATCTCTTTCTTCCTTTTGTTTTCTTTCGATTCTATCTTTAATTATTCTATCGAAGCATCCTTCCACAAAATCTTCGTAGTATTCATCATTAATTATTCTTGCTATTATTTCTTCATTTGCAGCTTCAGGTGAAAGGTTTATACCGAATTCTTGAGCAAATTCCGAGAGATCACATTTAAGATATTTTGAGAACGACTTACTTATAACTTCTCTTACTTACTACACTTTGTTATTCAAAACAAATCTTTTCCGTAACTAATCACTTTAGTCGCAAACCCTGAATCCGTGAGATTCAAAGATCAAAGATCCTGATTCCGTGATTCTCATTGTATAGCGTCCGTTGTCTTTAACAGCACATTATGAAAAATACATTGTATCTAAGTATATGTTAACAAAGTTTGCATTAACTACACACTTGCGAAGTTCTGAGGACTTTGATTGTGTTGCTTGATTTCTCTTTCGCATGAGAAAGTACAGTCGAAACTCTATGCTTCGAACTTTTATGTATCCAGTCGAAGGTGTGTGAATTGCGGAGTATGTATTCTAAAAGGGATATAGCTCCTCGTCAGAACTATGGAGTTCAGGGAATAACTCCTACAATTCGGAGTTCCATATTTCAATAGAAGCCTTGAATTTGAACTATTAAAATTTTTTAAGAAATCGAACAAAATGTCTATACGTCGAACAAAAAATTTTCGTATTAATAATTATATTATCTTATTACAGCAGAAGATCCTCACAAATTTCTTTCATAAGTAGGATTGCGAATTAAATAAGAAATTGTTTTATTCCGATTCTTAAAACAAGGAAAATATTCCAGAAGGAATTCTTACAACTCAGAATAAAATTGGACATTGGTTTGAAACGGCTTCAGAGCAAAAGACTGTATTCGTAAAGACATTAAGAACCGCTTTGTTCAAAAATAAGTAAACGTTTCATTTCGTTCTTTTTTGTGTACAAACATTCAATTTTGAATACACTGTTAGCAAATTCGTGAATTTGTGCCTTTTATAAAATAAATTATATTGATAGTTTAATGTTTAAAGTCTTTTTTATTCTTAAAAATTATAAATTACCCAGAATTGTTTTTAGTAAGGAAAGAAAGAAAAGTTTTCAATATGTGTTTCTATATATCAAAATTTCTATGTATTGAATTTTTCCCCAGGAGCTTCTAATTTCGATGCATTGTGGTCTGACTATACTTCAAACTGTTACTAAGCATTTTACACCCCACCCTCATTTTTTAAAGATTGTTTTTCTTATTTAAAAAAAATTAAACCATGTAATGTATTATTAATTTTAATTTTATTTTTTAATCCGCTCGCATTCGAAATTGCTTGAATTTTTCTGAAATGAAAATGTTGAGAGTTTATGGAACTAAACTAAAATTAGAACAATTAATCCAACTTTCTTTGTTTTGCATTTATAAAAAGCCTTTTTTTATCATTCTTTTTTATATATGAAGAATATAAAATAAGTTTTAATTGAAGTCGCATTTTTGCTTATAAATATATATAATATAAATATTGGCACATTGGTGCCAATATTCAGGCCTTTGTAAAAAAAAAAAATACATTTTAGTCACATATGATAACAAATTGAAAAATAAAATCTAATTACCCAGAAAAATTCAAAAATCACCAAACTTGACTTTACACATTAGAAAAAAATAATTTGAATTAAAAACCAACGTTTTTAAAAACAACGTTTTTATATGGCGGCAAAGTTTATTAAAAAAAATTATTGAAATATTAGTTAAAACTGGACGCAAATATCTAAATATTGCATTGTTAGGCAAGTAAGAACAGTTCCCAAAATTTCAGAGCTCTAGCTTGATGGGAAGTTGGTTAAATTAACGATAGAAAACTTGATGACACAGTGATACACACCAAGTGAAATACATAAAAACGTTAAAACTAACTAAAATTTATTAATTCGACCGGTAAATTAAATGGTTGGAAGGCAGTTTTACCCAACCTCCCTTGGCGACAGGAATTATTTGGCGGTATTTTGCCAAATGTGGCTATCCTGGGCCGTTTTACGGACTTAATGTTCAGCCAAAAAAAATCGCCAAGTTTGGTACCAATTTTTAAAATCGTGCCAAGTGGTTGGGCTAAACTGCATTATTAAAGAAAATATAAGTTAAAACTTGTCGCAAATGTCTTAATATTGCATTGTTAGGCGAGTACGAAAGATTCCCAAAATTTCAAAGCTCTAGCTTGATGGGAAGTTGGTTAAATTAACGATCGAAAATTTGATGACACACACACACACACAACAAGTGAAATTCAGAAAAACGTTTTAAAAAGCGTTAAGTCAGTGCAATCTGTCTTTCATTCAATTAAATATCTTATTTTTATACTCATTATTCAAGTTCTCCAAACATATTCTTAATAAAAAAGAAACATTTTAAGTAGTACTTTTGAAAACTGTAAAATGTTTATTAAATGAAAAGAGTGCAACAGAATTAGCTCTCTCCAATTTTAAAGAACAACAATGTTCTAACAAATCTTCGGCGTACTTGTAAATGATTTGTAACAAAAATATCGTTCTTAATTTTAATCCGCAATTTCATGAAATCCTTAATTTACCCTTTCTCCATAATAGTTTAAAATGAATGAGGTTCGTATTAAAAAACTATTATTCACACATAAAATCGCATTGATTGCTCACAATTATCACAATGCTGATAAAATTCGGAATATTTTATTAATCAAATTATATTATCAAAAATTACCTTATCTTTTTTTCAGTTTTAATACAGACTGATTTTTAATCAAGCCGTACTTAAAAGCAACACGACAGCTGATGGAGACGGACCTCATTCTCTCGAGCCTTGGTTATTTGACGAGGACGACACCTGAGCTCATACCTCCTTCTCCAAACTTCCACATCACGACATTGGAAGTACTTGCGACCTCGACCAGATTAAGCGTGCATGAGTCCCGCTACACGACGGGTCTTTAGTTGCATCGGGCGTCGAAACGATTCGACGAAACAACGCCGGCAGCGATTCCCTGACCATGACCACTAGGTTACCTCGGCAACTTTAATATCTGAGTCACTAAGAGCTTTTCTATGGCTAATTTCTATACAGGGGCTTACTTTCTTGACGTAAGTACGGTCATCATAACCCCGAAGTACCCAAGTGATTATTTTCTTTCCCATGGAGTTTACTGTCTTCGGTAAACATGAGTGACGTGCCCCGATTTATCCTAGTGATCCTTCTCTTTTTACGACCTTTCTTGTTTGCCAATTTTTATCCTTTTTCCATTTTTCTGCCGTTTAGATCACAGATATATCATGTTTGGCGCTTCACAGCTAAATTTGGTTTGGTTTCACTCTTTCTGTAGTTCATTTACCAAACACAACTTATTTCAGAATATTTCACTTCTTCAAATACTGCGTTTTATAAAATTCATTAAATGCTTCAGAATATTTTTGTGCCTAATTCGATGATTAGATATTATGTTCAAAGATATACTTTTTTTAAAGATTTGTGCTGTTTTTATTTTGGATGTTCTTCTTTATATATGGTATGTAAAGTATTTTTAATGCGCACGTTTCTTGCACACGCGCGCCTTATATATTGCAACAGATAAACTGATCTTTATTTTCATGCAATTCATGTTTTATATGACGCCAGTATAGTTCTCCCAACTTGATTTTATTTTACTATATATTTCACTATATACAATGATCTCAGCAAATATCCAAGTAAATTTTAGGATAACCATCTCATTCTTCTCCCCCCCCCGCGAACTTTTCTTGTTTATTCTTTCTATTCGACTGGAAGATTTCGCAAATACAGCCAATAATAAAGTAAATATAAATAAATAAAAAAAAACATTTTTAAATCAAGCCGTTATTTAAAGATGATTTGTTTGATTTGGCTTAATTAATATTACACTAGAAGCAACTCATGGACTTTTGGTGACGGATCTCGAAATTTTGAACCTCGGTCAAGTGACGAGGACGACACCTGAGCTGGCACCTCCCTCTTTTAACTTCTACACCACGCCAATAGGAGGACTTTGTGCCTCGATAGATTAAACGTTCATCAACTCGGCTACACAGTGCGTCTTTTGGGGCATCAAGGCTCATACCCACGACTCGATGAAAATCGCGACCATTATATTTAGAGAAAGAAATTTTTAAATGCAAAATAAGGTATAATTTATATAAACTTGAGACATTAATACTTCTTTTCATCTCACATATAAGTAAACAGCTATGGTACTTAATTTATAGGCAATTACAAAGGTAGCTCAAGTAAGAACCTCAAGCTATTTTAAATTGCGCATTATGACATTTTTAAAAAAAAATATTCTCAGACCTTTTAGCCAATTTTTAACTCGATGCAAAATGTTTTTCTTTTTAGTCTAGAAATTTAAGGCCAAAAAACAATTACGTGAACAATACATAAGTATTAAATTTCAACTCAACTGGACATTGTTTAGTGTAAGACCCGTTCACCCCTCCCCCGAGTCATTGCTTGAGCATACCGTAGTTATACGTTTCGTATATAAGATCAAAATATAATCAAATTTCACTTTTTACCCTGGATATCGTCTTAATTATTACTAAAAATAATCGAGAGGGAAACCTAGATTTTTTATTTATTGTTGTTATGTTTTCTTTACATAGTAATCATCCAAAAGTATACATTTTTACCAGCGTTTCTTGACCTTTCGAAGGCCATCGTTGCAGAACTCAGCAGATTGAAATCTGTCTTCTCCATACCGTGAGTTACTACATTTTGCGGTTTCCTGAAACTAAATAAATCGACACGAACAGCTGTAATTTACAACATTACGTTCAGAAGAATCAAGTGATTTGGGATTAAATTTTACCCAGGCATTCGGCGGATGCTTATAGTTCTAATTAAAACTTAGCCATAGCACCTCGTAAAAATGTGCGCATAAAAATTTTCTAACCTATTCATCTTAGAGATACATGTTTATGTCGAACGTGTCGAAAAGCGGGAGAAATGAACTTTTTCAGTTTCTCCCTAGACTAACATAAATCACGAGATATTTTAAAACTAATTGAATAAAAATCAGCATTTGTCAGATAAAAACAGTTCGACTGATTGATTGGTTTTATGGGATTTTAATTAAACAGAATATCACCAGGAGATATCAGCTGCAGGAGGCTTGAGAGAGTGACCACTCCTTGCTTCTGATAGGGGAAGGGAGTCCTCCAAAGAGCTTTATAAGATCTCAGGACCCATAAGCTTCAAAATTTTTGATTTTTTGAGAAAAAAAAATGTATGATAGAACTTCACATTTTCTGAACATCTTGGTGCCAAAAGTTTAACGATACTACCAAAACTGCCAGAGTTATCGAGAAAACCTATATCTTGTTTTGCTACTTTTTTTTATTACTGCTCAATTTCAACTTCATTTTTCTTAAAACAAAAAAAATGTAAGCTTGCGCGCAAGATTACTCAGAAACTTTTAATTACATTAGTTTTAAATTTTGTACATATGTTTAAATTAGTTTCTTTATAACATTTTCTTAGATAAATATTTAGACAAATTATTAATAAAAAACATTTTACTTTAATTTCAGCTGGATTTTTTTAAAGTTTCATGATTTTCTAAATAATTGTATTTAAAAGAATTTTTTCTAAACTTTTTAAAAAGTATGTATAGCTGCAAAACTGAACAGGTTTTTACTGAATAATATTGCTTTTGTAAATTTTGATCAATGTTGTACTCCAGAGCCCTACGCGCAGTAAAATATTCAATTTCGTAATTTTGAAAATGTGTCCAATTAATGTTTCTTTATAACTTTTTAAGATTTCTTTAAAATTACATGGATTATGAAAATTGATATAAATATATCCTCTTGAGATTCAAGACTATATATTCTTCGAACAATTTCCCCCTAATTTGAGATAAATCGTCTAAAAAGTAATACAAAACAGTATATACGGCCATTTTTTTAAAAAAAATAAGAAAAAATCAAATTTTGACCAGTCCGTTGTAATGGACATTGGATTTTAGTCGTGTAAAATCATGTGTTGCTTATATACTGTGAATAGATTAGTATTGTTAAAAGTATAATTCAAATATATATTTTTTTTCAATGTAAAAAAAAAAGTTTTAAACTACCAAAAAAAATTTAACACCACAATTTCTTCTTTTCTTTCTTTCTTCGTAGAATGACTGTTTTCATTATCATACAAAATTGTGGGAAATGAATGAATGACGGTTGAGTTTATCAGAGTAGAAACCAAGTCTGTTTTAGCTATGCCAAACTATGAAAATAGGGAGTGGGGGTGAGAGTGATGAGTTGAGTGTAAATTTATAATTTTTTTTAAGCCTTGCACTTTATTTTTAACATAAGTAACAATTTTCGTTCCTTGTTTTCTCTTATAAAAGCTTTAGAAATAATGTACAAGATAAAATGCACTTAATCTAGAGTTATATAAAGAGAGAGACATAATTTGTGCTAACTGCCTATTATAGTTCGCTAAATAAATGAATTCTAATTTAGAATAATTAATACAAAAGCAAGTATTTTTTCTTAAAATATCTAACCTTTAAAAAATTTAGATTAAACATTGTAGTTAGATATTGCAAGCTTTCTTCTATTTTAAAATTTCTACATTTATATTTTCTTTGTAAGAAAATATTTCATTATGTTATGCAATCAGTATTTGCATACATACCTGTCAACAATTCAAACAAAGTAAGAAATTGAAATTGTCATAAACTTTATTATATAAAATACAAGTGAAATAACTGAAGGAAAATGATAATTGTCAGTCGAAATTTCAAAATATTGGTGGAGATACATATTGGTTGTACTTGAAATTAGATTTAAGAAATACTTTTTTTTTTTTTTTAATTTATTTATTACATAAATTTTAGTTAATCTGAAAAAAAGGTTTGTGCTTCCAGCCTCTCAGCATGAGTTTCATTCTTTCTCAGTTTCTTAAAGCGTTCATGGTCGCGGACTCGCTGACGGCGGTTTTCGTCTCGTTTAAAAAAGCTTTTTTACTTTTTTTTAGTCACGTGTCTTAATACAACAGTTATCTTTTATTCAATCAATAACAAATCAGACTTTTGGAAATATACCGCTGAATTTTAACAATTATGTTACAACTCCAAAAAAGTTGATTATTTATTCCTGCATTACATACCATTCCTCTAGATTTAATTTCTGCAAAAAATTTTAATCATATCTTTTGTATTTGAAGAGACAATAACATTCTCTTCTACAAATATTATCAATCAGCTTATTATAACTGTAACCGAAATTAAATTTGTGATCTATTAATTAAAAAACTAAAAGTGCAATTTTTAAATATATTTAAATAATTATAAAAGGGTTAATGTCATTGATTACAACAGTAAAAATGGAGAAAACATATACAAGAATCGGTTTTTTTTTTTTTTTTTTTTTTTTTTTTTTTTTTGAAAAAATTTTACAGAATCCTCAGAATTTATAATAGAATCTCAGTTCGAAAGATAAATGTCATTTTGAAAATAATAGACTGAATAGATTTTGAAAATAATAGACTGAATAGATTTTGAAAATAATAGA
>BMAW01009525.1:593271-623214 GCA_019974015.1 Nephila pilipes | reverse complement strand
AATAGATTTTGAAAATAATAGACTGAATAGATTTTGAAAATAATAGATATTCGTGTATTTAAATTTAAAGAAACATAATGCGAAAGACTGCAACAATCAGTCAACTAGCATTAATATCATCTAGCGCTGAGCCTGTTGTGATGTAGAAGTTAGGTGAGTGTTACACAAAGATAACGTCTTCCGTAAGAAAAAGTATACACAGATTACATTTATAGTCAAATGACGTTGATTCAATTATTATTAACTTGAAACCAGCTCGAAGAGATGGTAATAAAATTATTTAAGAAAATAGTAAATGACATTTTGCAAAACGCCTAATCAAACACGTTTTTATCAAATTGGACATCTATTAAAATTTTTTAAAAAAAATTACGAAGAATAGGAAGCAGATAATAAAAGTGTTATACCATCTTAGTCAAAACTGTTGTTGAGAAATGGAAAACAATTCATACAAATTTACAATACGCGTGTAATGCATTTAAGGGAATTAATCGAAGTTGTAACATTAAATAAGGTAGTTTTATAGATTTTTTAAAAATTGAAATCAACTTTTCAAATAAAATCAATTTTTCACTTTTTTCTATTATATATTTACATATTTGAATAGTTATAAAATAAAAGTGATGCTTACTTTAGATTTATAATAATAAAATAAAGGAGAAAAATAAAATACTGTTCGCAGAAATTCAGTCTATATTTATCAAAACTATTCTCACAAATTTGTAAGTGAAGGATAATGAAGTTTTATGGTGCAAGAGCCAAATATGGCTATGCTGTGCCAAAAAAGGTGTAACTGTGATCTTAATATTAGAAAAATAGAAAAAAAAAAGGTTGACAAGACGGAGGGTCTAAAACAGAGAAGGATCACTAGGGTATCCCTTGGATGCGTCTCCTGTGTTTCCCACGGGCTTTAAGCCCCATCTTTAATAGACTCTACCTTCAGAGTACATGACTAATCTTCGGCAAGAGGAGAGTATTATTTTGTATGATTTTTTAGAATTTTAGTTTCAATAATGTAAAATTACAGTAGATTTAATATTTTTAAAACTTTTTTTTGATTATATGAAAGCAGTAAGAAAAGGAAAGGTAAAAATGGTTCTTGTTTGGCGATCTTGGCACGTTTCGAAAAAACCTCCACCCCCCCCACCCCCACCCCCCCCCCCCCCCGCCTGGGGGGGGGGGGTAAAAATGATATAATGTTATCTTATGATAAAATAAGTAAAAAAAGTTTTAAAATCTCATCTTCATTGTAAATAATTCATTCACTTTCCTATCCTCTTTCCTCTCATTCATGTTTTTTTTTAATTACAGCACATTTTTAATATGTTTGTTATAAATTTTAAAAAATTCAAGGCTTCGATATCAAACTGTGTAAAGAGCCCCCGGACTGACACTCGCTAATATTTGATTGCTGTTAGTGTACACTTCAAGCACACACATTACGTATTTTGAATTAATTTTATACAGAAACTGGTGCGTACATTTCTCTAACAAGTCGGAACTCCGTCTCTTTTCTTAATACCCCTCCTTTTGAACAAGTTATCTGATCCATAATTTTGTATGTATCGCCAATATAGTGCACACGACTATAACTCCTATTAATAAAAATCAATACTTCAAAACAAACTATTAAAAATCATCCGAAATGCTACCTGATTTATCAGGAATTAAGCATTGCATAACGTTTTTAAAATGTCTACGAGTTTAATTAAAACTCATATAGTTTATTTAGACAGAAATTTTTATAATAGATTAAAAGACTTTAATTCAAACAACATTTGCTTATAATAACGGTATCCATGTATTTCTATCATATCAAGCGTGTAATAATCATAAGCGGCTCCCACACACATTAAAATCCTGCAAACATCTAAGAATAATTACTTACTCTCCTAAGTATGTCTGAAATTTTGTCATTCACAAGGATCTTAAAATCCGTTAAATTAATAGCCACTTCTACTATCTATTCAGAAACCTCTTTTTCAAACTTATTAATCAAACTAATCCAATAATTAGAGGCCAAAATTTATTTGCACAGAACCCATTAATTACCATACTAATCTTGCAATAATTATTTCCATCTCATTCTCCCAAAACCGTTAGCATTCCAATTGAAACACTTTCGAATTACCCTAACTCAACTGTAATCAATCCCCAACCGATTCAATCACTTAATTCTCAATAGCTATCTCTCCCCCATAAATCAAACTGAGTTTGTGTTAAAGCGTATATAATTAAATAATCTATATATAAACATTGTTATCCATCTTTCTGCTTCTTTTTCTTCTTCTTTAAACTCCTCATCTTCTTAACAAAAATCTTTGAAATTGTCAAATATAATTTAATTAAAAAATTAAATTTTAAAAAATCAAATAAAAATTATATAATTGTACACTATTTACAATTAGTACAAAAAAAATTACATAAAAAAAGTATACTTACTAACTTCAAGTTCTCGAGATCTACCCAAACAGCGTTGCACAAATGTGTGAAGATAGAATCATTTATGGAGGCGAAAGTAAGGTAAAAAAAAAACCATATAAAAACTCTCTTCCTGTAAATATCTCATACATCCTCTCTCTTCACTCTTCTTCTTTCTTTTTCCTATTTTATGTTAAATCATGTGTTTAATACACATTTTAATGTGCTTGGTAAACTTTTTAATAAATTTCCTGAAGATAAAAAGAATCAGAAGGAGCAAAGTGTTGTAATGACAAGTCCTCGCCAACCATTTGATTGTTGTTGTGTGTAATAATCCTAACTCAATCCATCTGCAAGTGGGCGAGCAGTTTAGTCGAAATACCGTCAGGCTATCATGCAAACCACTCCGTGTTCGTTTCTACGACTCCATTTTATTTTTTATTGATCTATTATATTCCATTTTTTAAAATGAAAAATTGATCATTAGTTTAATTTGTACAATACAAATATTCTATGCATATTTTATGTATTAAAAATGAAAATTATTTGATTAACTTATTGGAATTCTAACATGTATATAAAATCATTAAAAAATAACAAAAAGAATTTTTTTTAAAAATTTAAAATGAAAAAAAAATTTAAAAAAAAAAAAATTAAAAAACTCGTTTTTCTTTATTCTTCATGTGCTTATTCAAACTGAGGATTTATTTTATTTTTTTTTTATTCTCTAAAGCACTATAGATATAAGCATCCATTAAAAATTAAATAAGTGACTCCATAAGCAATAACTGAACTATAATAATATCTAATTCATTAAACGCTGAATACTTTGCATTATTAAATTGAATGAATAAATGCGAGAAACAGTACTGCAGTTATTTTTAAATTATGACTATATAACGCTCGCTTCCTTTCAATTACATCACACATTGCCTTTAAATTACATAAGTATTTGTAATTACATAACTTCCATTGCCACACGATCCTGCAGAATAAATGCTATATTCACCCGCATTATTAAGGAGATGATTTAGGTTCACTATTTAACTCTCTAGCAGAGATAGTGAGACTTTCGGCTTACTTGAGGCGAAAGCGTCGTCTAAAGCTTTTAAAACCAGGTAGGTAGGTCTATACCGATGGCTCTAGGTATTTCCTTACAAACACCTCGCTGGGGAATAGTTGTGAAGCAAATAATTGGAATATTTGAAAAGCAAAACGTAGATCTGGAAGGCCGACGAATAAACGTGGTGATTGTCAGATTAAAAAAATTAGAGAGCACTAACAAATGACTGTGCGTGAAAGTTCAAAGGTCATAGGGACTCTCGGTATCAAAGGAAATGATTTGTAAATGAATCTTAGAAATAGCAACAATGGTTCACTGAAAAATGAAAAAGAAACTAGACCAGAAGTCTCATTATAAATCACAAAGAATACTGTGGTTTCAAAATCGTATTTCACATGGACTGATATGGCAAATCAGTGATATTAGAGATGAAAAAAGTGGAATCTGGATGGTCCGGATGGTTGGGCATGATAGTGGTATGATTTGCGCTTGGAACATGGGTGTTTTTCAAGTCACAGACAATGTAATGGTTCCTGATGGTTTGGGCAGACTTTTGGACAAGCGTCTATGACCTTTACTAGTGGTCGTCAAACATCACAACATTATACTAAGACATTGGAGAATAATCTCATGCTATTTGGTGAGTTTCTAGGTGACCATCAATGGAAATTTCAGCAAGACAATGCTTCGATTCATATTGCAAACACCACAAAAGCCTGGTTTAATTCTCAGAATGTAAAAGTTCTTAACTGGCCAGGATGTAGAACAGAGCTAAATCCCAAGAGAATCTTTGGGATATCATGTGTTACTAAGCTTACAGCAATGTTAGTCAATATTCTTCTGTAAATAATACAAGAGATCTGTTGAGGATGGACGGTGCAAAATTGATACTCGAACAATGCAAAATTTAGTTCCTTCGATGAATATTCGTGTTTATGAAGGCGAATGGATGCACAATCAGGTTTTAAAACCTGTTTGTTTTCCTTTTATTTCATTTTTGTCTAAGCTTTTCATACAAAGCTATTTTTTGTTACCATTTACTAATAACTTATAATATGCAAAAGTCAACTTTTTATTGTTATAAATATCGTACAAGTATAGCACATTACACTGAAACTGTCTGAGGAAAATTGGTATTAAGTTTTTCGAAATTTATGTGAATTTGTTCGTTTAGCGTCCACTGTACAGCATCAGCCCATCCAAATCTTGTTCTTGTGAAAGAAATAACTTGTGTAATAAATCAATGAAAAATATTTGAAGCAGGCATTTACACTATCCATTAATATAGATTGCATGAGTGCCTTAAAAACTGATTTTTCACTAGGGTTTTTTGTTTCCTCGGGTGGACTTGAAAGTTCCACAGGGACCTAAAAGTTCCTCTACGGGTTCATTGATCTTCGTGAATACTTTTATTTTCAAATAAATGTCCCCGTTTAAATATTTGATTCCTTTTTAACAGAATTCATTGTTTTATTATTCAATTAATCTTCATTTGCACAATTTCCACGGATTTCATTATAAGTGTTTCTTTGTGTTTTGATATTTGCTTTAAAAAGAATTTTCAGCACCAATATGACATAAACGTACTTCATTTTCAACTATGTGTGATTGAATAACGGTAAAAACAGAGTTGCCACGGAATGTTAATTCAATATTAAATCCATTTTTTTCATTTCCTTGAATTCATACAATTTCACACAAAGCCCAAACTCTTGAGAGGAACGAGGAGTAATAGCCAAATTTTCTCAGATGCTTCTTTAGATGTTACATCTTCATTTAAATTGTGTTCTACTATTTCTCGAAATTTCTATCACAGAACAGAAACAATATTTGAAAAGTTAAAAATAATCTTAAATCGATTTCAAACCGATATTGAGAACTTTTTTGTCAGTTTCAACTTCAAGCTGGTCTTGGTTGCCTAGTGGTTATGGTATAGTTAACTCTCTACTGGTGTTGTTTCCTTTAAGTCATGGGTTCGAGTCCTGATGCGCCTAAACACTCACCGCGTAGTAAAGATGATGCTCGTTAAATCTGTCACGACTTAATTCTCCCGATGGTTTGGTGTGGAAGTTTGAAGAGTTCAGGTGTCCTCCCTCTTGGCTGAAGTCAGAATGACGATGTTCGTCACCAACAGCCCTCCTGTTGCTTCTTAATAAGTAATCACTCAGCTTCAGATTATAATAATATACATGATAAATTAATAGGAATGTAGAGACTGTACTGAGAGGTAGTTAGGATCTACTGGACACACCTTTGGCTGCATCCATGACACCCCTTTATATTAAAACCAATTATTTTAGGGAAAATTTCAATATTAAAATAAGAATGTTTATTAAGAAATTTCAATAACTTAACAAATGCTAACAGTTTGTAAGCTTGTTTCTGATTTAAGATCGAGCATAGAGTTGATAATTACATATCTGAATAAACAAGTAGATGTATCTGTATTTCCTAACATTAGGAATAAAAAGCTTATATATGCGAGGTCGGGCTACAATAGTTGTTTGAGCTCTCGATCTAAATGTTCGAAGAAAACTCTTTCGGTCCTCTTTTGCGAAAGAAGTTAAAAGGGATTCTCTCTTTTGAGGCGTTATTTTAAATTTCTACCGCATTTTTTGAAGAGAGCCGCCGCATAATCCCTCTTCAGTATCAGCATGATGATACGGAAAGGAACATTCAGAAAGATATTTTGATATTGTTGCTTTTCTAACCATTTCTGCAACTAAAATGCATTTTCTCGTTGTTCAAGTACTGGGTCACCCCTTTGGCGATTAGATGTTTCCCGCCACATCGGGGGACTTTTTTCCTATCCCGTGTCGCAGATCGAGCAACGGGGTTTATTCGATCTCTCGATCTGAGTCTGGGGAATACTCGCTCCGTCATCATTTACAGTTCTGTTAACAACTTTTTATGTCCAAAAGGGATTCCCTCTCATGCTAGATATTAGGACTTTAAAAAAAAAGGAAAAAAAGAACTTTTGTGGTCGTTGTCGAAGAGAGCTACTGCAATATCACATTATTCTCCATGGAGTCCGTTCAAATTTCAATAGGACATCACCACTAGCATTGCAGTGATTCTGAATAAATCAAAATAAATGGGATATGTTAAACAAGAAAGAAAAATTATATCTGTGGTAATTACAGTCAACTTCTATTTTTCAAGCTTTTACGTATTGAAAATTTCTACACATCAAACAAATTTCTATGCATCCAAAATTTTCATATATTGCACAATTTTTACACGTTGACGACAATTTAATTGTGGCTGATTACTCCACTGATCATACATATCTGATGGCTGATTTGATCAAGATGAAACCAAAGACGATGATAACAACGAAGATGAATTAATTGAAACACTGTGAAAAAACAAGTTATGGAAACATTCCAAGCTCTTCAACGCGGGTTGCAATTTATTCCCTAACATTCAATAAGAAATTTTTACCTCTCTGAGTAAAAAAGATGGATCCTTATCAACAGCTTCATCAAAAGATTACGTTGAAAAAGACAATACATTTGTCCAAAAATAAGTAAAAATTATTTTCTTTTTGTATGTATACAAACATTCACTTTTTAGTACATTGTTAGCAAATCTGTAAATTGTATATATGTGTATAGTTTTTAAAATAAATTTCTTTGATAAAGAAATGTTTTAAGTCTTCTTTATTTCTAAAAATAATCTATGCATAGTTGTTTTAGTAAGAAAATGTCGAATTTTTTTTTTTTGGTGTGTAATTCTGTAAATATCAAATAATTCTCCAGGTACCTTAGAGTTCAATATATAGAGACTCGACTGTGATTACTAAAGTTTTGCATTGTTTTTCTCTCACATTCGAATGCATTAGTCTAGAACTCCTTTCAGACTTTATTGTTTTTACTTTACAAGGAGTAAAAAGAATAAAAAGGAAAGGATTCCTGGCATTCCTATCGTCAACACCCGCTTCTTGGTGCGTTTATCGTGTATTTGGCATGCTTATGGCTCCCTTTTGGCGAGGGACGTGACTTTCTCCTCATTTATTAATGAATTTTTACAAATAAAAAATTAATATTTAGAAATACGGTATGTCAGAAGGGTTAACATAGATTCTATCTTTAAAGAAACTTTTAAAAGTTTTAAATCTAAAAAAGTAACGAAATGCAAATCAAAAGAACGTATTCAAGAAATTGGAGAAAAATAAATCTTACCATCTACGTCTTACCATCTCATGGGCAAAAATTTAAGGAGTGATAGAAAACATCTAAACAAAAAAATTTTCATCGCACAGTGTATCGGTGGAGAGCAAGCACAGTGAGCCGCTACTATAACGGAAAACATAAAGAGCGAGTTTTCTTGGGTCGTCATTTCCACCATGGGTTGCAGGATGCGATGATATAACTCGGAATCTCAGGAATCCGATGATATAACTCAGGTGCCTCCAACCCTACGCCTGCGATCACTATTACACCCGCCGGTGATTTTCTGCTCCAGTTGTTATGCGACAGAAATTATTTCACTTTCCAACAAATTATTATGGAAAATGTTTTACATTTAGTAATTAATTGGAGATTAAATATAGTTATATGGTTGATATAGAATTTTGCATAGATATATGTGGCGACTTCCTAAGTCATTTTTTGACGTCATTTTGTCTGCGGAGCTGTAAGGAGAATTGAAGAAAAGGAGCAGACGATCTTTTCTCCACTCACTTAAGTTTTAAATTTGTAAATGTTAAGTTTGAGATAAATGAGTGGTTCATTGCCTCTCAAAAAGGACAAGAGTAAATATTACGAAAAAATCGTTTGCTTAAATGATTATGGAAGAGATTTGCTCCTGTGCGATTGGCAGCAAAAACATTATTATTATTATGTGTTGTTCTATAAAATTTAGAATCGGTTTACTGTTGTAATGATTGGAGATGTTTCTGTTTACATTACAATATTATTTAAAAGCTCCAACATTTGAAGTTTCTTTTACGTTTTCGGTGTGGTAATTAATTTAATGGCTAAAGTGAAATGTTAATGTAACAGCTCTCCGGAACGACAGAAAAGTTGCTGGCATTCGGCACACCTTCTGAAAGGAAATTATGGGGAATTGACGGTTTTATCAACACACTCCTTCCCCATATATGGTAGCCAGGAATATATTTCCATTCTTGAAAAAAACATCATACAAGACAAAATCGCTTTTTTTTTTTCACATATTTATTAAAATAATTTTTTTATTTCACATATTTGTTTAAAAATCGTTATTTTCAACAGTGAATGTCACAAAATGTAAGTTATGAGCTCGATTTACAGATGAGCATATAGATGATTGCTTATGGGCAAGAATATCATCACAATCTCCTAATTATGAAACAATGGCCCATGAAATGCAATATCAAAGACATCTCATCAATTTTAAGAGTTGCATTTTTATCAAGATTTTGATACTAATTTATTGTATACCAAAAACTTGTAAACTTTTGTGTGTAATATTGTGACGTTGGGCTATTCGCGATTTTCTCTTCATTAACCTTGGAGACTTTAATTGAGATTGACTGCTGGAAATAACAATTTCTTCCCAACCAAAATGAAAAGTGGTTATATTAATTAGATGCAGGTAGAAATAAAGTGAAGTGGGTCAGATATAACGGTATGTAAATAAAGGGAAATTTAGAAGATAGAGAAGAGTATGGTTAACTCTGAGCATATTTCTAGCAAGGGTTCGTTAATATCAAGAGTTGTTACTGGTGAAAACTGTCTCAGAGTATTGACAAAACAAAGCAACCTCAATTGAAAAGGTTCTGGTAAGAGAGCATTATTTCAATAATATTCCAATATGTGGGTTAATTCCAAGCCCCCCCCCAGGAGAGCGAAATCTTCTTAGACATTTTATTACAGTAATTGATAAATAAGTTAGTTGCGTTGGAACTGACTAGTGTGTCTTTGTGTAGGTTATTGGCTTTTAGAGTTATTTAATTGAACTATGCCACAAGAGTAAGGTAGAAGTAATGGTACGCCACAATGTATATTTTACATAAGGATACAATTAATAATTTTTAAACATATTAAAATTATACTTTTGGAATATTTTTTAGTAATAAGAGTTGTTGAGAATCCGTGGTCTACGTGGATGGTAATCACGTGGTCTGCGTGGGTGGATCTAGCTGCCCCTCGTATGTCAAACCCACGTAGTATACCGATATATAAAGAAGTAAAATTTATTTTGTTTTTCAGACAGACCAGAAGGGCTAGATGGACGCTAGCTTTTTAGGAGTCCTTTTTGGTGTTTTTTAAGCGATCGGCTGCTCTAGGTCTGCAGCAGATATATGTTTCCCGGAATTTGTCTTGTATAATTCAAATTTATTTTAATGAAAATAAGCTGCAGAATTGTAATTGTTCGTTAAGTTTATCGTTGAAAATAAACAATGAAAAGACCATCAAGTGGTTTTTATTTATGGCACCAAAAACTGCTAGTAAATAATAAGGAATAGATAATCTAAGTGTTATTTATTTTTAAGTTTAAGTATATTTTATTTTAAGAGTATTATTAACTATGCGTTTCTATTTACCAAAAAAATAAATGTACCCGACTCCCCACCGTTAATCTACAATGTGCTCTAAAGAACAAAAAGGTTGGGAGTCCTCGAAATAGCTAAAGCTCATTAACCATTGTATCGTTGATGCGACCGCCGGATTAAGTCAACTCTACGATTGTCATTCCGTGATGGAGACGAAAAGAAAGCCGAGAGGGAGAGGGAAAGGGGAGAATAGTTCGGAAGTTCTGGCAGTTGGATTTTATGATTCAGTGAATGTTTTCAAAGATTAATTCTTTAAGAATCTTTTATATCCCCGCGTCAAATAAAACCTTGTTTGTAAGAAATCATTTGAACGATGGATAACATTTTTTCAAGTCGTGTCACTGAATTCTAAGAACTTTCCATTAGTCGAATGAAATCATTTCCTTTTGCATTAATTTTAAAACAATAAAACAACAAATATTTTACTCTTTTGCCTCTTACACAAAATTAGAAGCTCTTATTTGAGATTTCGTTTCTTATAAATATATAACATTTCTTCATGTCCACACGGAAATCGGCAAATAACGTTCTTTCGTAGACAAAGTTAGAGCTAGCTTTTCATTGCACAAGAAAAAGTAGGGAAATGCAACTAAATAGCCCCGAATATCTCTCAATTTTTTTCTTGCTTCTTCTGGGTTCGAAGTGGCTAAAGGAGGTATTAACTGCTGGTTTTTCAAATCTCGGAAGCTCTGAACCTTATCAGACGGAATGCAATGAAATACCTGGAACATATAAAAAAAAAACATAATTTGTATTTCTTATTTAAAATTAAGAGGAAGATGAAATTTAAAAAAAAAATTGCATCATTTTATCTTTTGAAATGAAACATCGCAATAATAATGATTCGTTGGATTTGGTAAATTATTATCTTTTCCAATAAAGTTTTTTTTTTCTTTTACTCGAAATAGAAAAAATTTAAATGTTGAATTTAAGGATAATATTTAAAGGGCGATAAAAACGCTTAGTATTTAATTTCTTAATCGATGGCTTAATATTTCCAATTTCCATCATTTTTTTATTCTAGTTTTTATCGTAATAATATTTAAATTGTGTACGAATATTTTTTTTTCCGATAAAGAATGCTACGACTACATTTAGAATATTCTAAACTAGAAAAAAAAAATTAAAAATGAAAATGGAATTTTGAATATTTCATTCTTAATTTTACCCGCAGTATTTACTTCATTATTAAAACTCCTAAGATTTTTCTATAACATTAATTTGTAAATGGATGACATTAAATACTTTTTTTTAAAGATATTTATATTTTTATTTATATTTAATATTAAAAGTAGTATTTATAAAAACAATATATTTAAGAATTTTTTCAAAAATACGAAACAAATTATTTTCCACATATCAAGATTTAAATATTTTTTAAATTACTGTAAATCACAGACTTATAATATTTTTCCTGCAAATCTGAGAGTAAATTAAGAATTACGTTAACATTATATTTTTAATATATACTGTCTAGAAATTTTATTTGATACAAAATCTTTCAATTAATTCTAATAATTAGCTAACTCCTGGAAAACTCTTCTTTATAGACTGTTAATTAGACAAAATAATTCGACACTACATTTGTAAAAAAAAATTTTGAAAATTAATCTAGTCCAATAAGGGAATGTTTTTTACTCCTCAACTCCTTTTCTAGTGATGCTTCTTAATATGCTTTTTGCACCACCTTTTTGATGGGTTATCTTTAAATCACAATGTATGTCTGGGTCAAAACTTTAAAAGCTTTTTTTTTTCACATTTTAAAGCGCTCAGTTGAGCTAAAATTTTCTATACACGATATTTTTGGATAACAATACGATAATTTAATTACAATTAATAAAAATTAATTGATTAAAACTAATTATCAATGGATTTTCTTTTACTCACATTGTATGTCTAAGTCAAAACATTAAAAAAAACTTTTTTCTCTAATTTTAAAGCTCTCAATTGAGCTGAAATTTTCTATACACGACTGTTTTGGATAACAATACGATAATTTAATATAATTAATAAAAATTAATTGATTAAAACTAATGACTTGAAGAATTAAATTTTACGCCAAGTTTCTCGCTAAGTCGCCAAATCCGTCGCAAAGGTGAAAAATTATACTACGCGAAGTGTGAAATTTGAAAAAAAAAAAAAAAATGTTCAAAAAAATTCCTTTTTTATCGGTATTATTTAAATATACGAGACGAGACAATATCGGAAAATTTTAATTATTATGTACTGAGAAATAACCAAGATTTCTAGATAAAATTTATCCTGCATATTAATTCATCCTTATGTACATAATGCTGTACGTATAATGTATAATGTAATAATAAATTACGGCTATTCGTGTTAATTTATTTAGTTTCAGGAAGTTGTATATTGAAGTAATCGTACATAAGAATCAATCAATATTCAGAATAAATTTTATCGAAACATCTGGATTATTTCTTAGTACTAATAAAAACTTTACGATACTCCTTCGTACTTCTCTGTGTCGCTGATCTCTTCTTTTGCCACTCGTATAAAACTAAGAACGGTTAATTGTGTCACAAATAATATAAAAACACAACGTAACAATACTATGAATCTTTCTTCATATATCAAATAATAATACATCAATAATGTTTAATGTCCCCAAAACAAGAACACAAATATATTTAACGTAGAAAAAATTTTAGTAAAAAAAAAAAAAAAAATTATCTATATAAGGCATGTCAAGCGAATATTTGTCTTGAATAAGAACATTAAACTGAAATATGGTATTTTTGATGATAGATACAATTAATAATATAATCTGTTGCATATATTTATAAGGAAAAAAAATATATGAGATACTATGGCGTTCCAATTTAAGAGAATTTACATAATATTCAGCCCAATTTCTCGAAAAGCAGTAAACGAAAGGTAAAACTAATACTCCCGAACAAAAATGCAAATTTTATTGTCGATTACATAAGCGTACATGTGCGTGTGGATAACGCATTCAGAGGAAAATGCTCAACACGTGCACTTGCCAGTTTCCACGCTCCATTCATTCGCACACCTCGGCGACTTTCATGGGTTTCTCTCTTCCTCCCCCAATACTCAGTGATATTCAAATGAGAATGTTTTAATAAGGGAATGAGGTGTGGGGTTGGTAGGAGACTTGAAGTAGGTAGCAGATTGCAAGAGATTTTAAAGTAATACCAAGTGTTACGGTGACAGTTTGATAAAATTGGAATTCGTTGAGTAAAGACATGGGCGAAGTAGCCCAAGATTTAAAATGATCTATGAAGATCAATATTTATCCATTACCGTGCAGAGGCGTAGCTAGGCTTTTCATCTCTCAGGGACAATGAAAGCTTTTGCACCCTCTCCCCCTCCTGTTTGCCAAAATGCAATGGATAAGAAAAAGAAATTTTTTAAAAATGTATAACAAGTAAAAATATTTGAAGGAAAAAATTACGTATTTTTATTTTGAAAAGTTTAACATGTTTTAGTTTTTAAAGCACTTTTATGCGTAAATATTTGAGGTTTCGTTAAATTACCATATATAGGCCGAAATAAAATAATTAAGGCAACAATAATAGATCAAAAATATTCTGAATTATGAAAAATATTGTTCTAAAATATTATTCAAATAAAACATTGCAAAGACATGAACATTAACATAATAACGTGAAAAGGAAGTTGCTGAAAAGTTGTCGCGCGATCTGTTTAATAACGTCAAAAATATTTTTGGATGGGACTCAAGTATGCCAGAGTAGTGGAGGGGATAAATTACTGTCAGTTGGGTTTATGGAACTATTACGTGCTTCGAAATCAGAAAGAAATAATAGGAAAAGGATATTCTCATACTGATGGAGGGATGGAATGGGTATGCAAATGTTTTTATTTACTTTTTATTGCATTTGAGAATAGGAAACGCTTCATTCTAAAATTTGCTAACATCAATTTGGCGCTCTCTGGATGCTGTGCATGGTGACAGATGCCCTTCCCACGGCTACGTCACAATTACAGCGTTGTATAACAGGAGTACAACAGCTTCTCAACTGTCCCATAATCTTCATGCGGGCAGAAGAACTCAAATTTCAAAGGTTATTGTTTCCAGAAGGGTACATGAGAGAGGTCTGTTTCGGACTCGTTTTCTTCTGCTTTCAAAAGTACTCCTTTAGGAAGGAGAAGAGAACGTTGATATTGGAACATGGATAAGTGGGAGACTGCTATATTTACTGATGATTGCAGATTCAACCTAACCACAGATGCTCGATACTTATAAGATACCAGAAACTCGCTACATGTCCTCCAACGTCCTTGAAAGTAACTAGCTATGAAGTGGAGGTTTTGATGGGCTGGTCAGATTTCCTTGTCACTGACTGATGCTCTATAATTGCTGTGACATGCAGCAAGGGATAATAAGATGTAGATGCATATACAACACTTCATATGACTCAGATCAGTAGTTGCGAATGATCCAGGACAATATAATATTTCAAATATTTATAAAAATAACAGCTAAAGGATAACTGATGAGGAAAGTAATGATAGCACGGTAAACAGTAATAAAGAACAATTCTCGAGTAACCTCGTAGATATCAGTGCAAGCAAGATTCGAGCGCCCAGAAAACGACCACAAAGAACTCTGGTTAGTTGCGTAGCGGAATGACGAATCTACTCTAGTTCGAAATGGTTTCTACTCATCCGGAATGAATCCAGCAGGTCGGCGGAGAGAAGGAAATCCGGACGGGTCAAGAAGGGAAATCAAGCAGGGCAGTTGGCGACGGACAGTAATAGGATCACCAAGTCAAAAACTACTTTTCATCTTCTACTATGTACTTCTGATGGTTGCACGGGTATAAATACCAATTCCACAGGCGCGTACGCAGAATACTAGCGATTTGCATGATCTGCGCATGTAGAAATAAATTATTCTAACGTACAGAACTCATGGCAAAGTGAAAAAGTGGCAAGTGGTTCGAGGAGGGCCGCCACAGATGAAAGCTTGGACCCTTGAATCAAGTTAATCCTGGTTTCACTTTTATGGTTGACAATGCTCGTTCATATAGGGTCCATCTGGTAGACAAATTTGTGGAAAATGATATTTATAGGATAGTTTGGTTGGCCAGATATCTATACATCAACCTTATACTGAAAATACAAAATTCTCTTGGAAGGGCTATTGCAACCGACCTTACCCTCCCCACAGACATTCAGGTCCTGAAAACAGTGTTGCTGGAGAATTGAGACTGACTGCCACAAGGATTCATAAACTGTCTTATTTACAACATACGCTCCCTTTGTAAAATCTGTATAATTGACATAGGAAACCATACTCTCTATTAACTTTTTCTTTGTAATTTCCTTATTACATTTTCTTAGTAGTACATTTGATCTTTAGTGAGCATCACAACTGTCGTATGGCATATTTTTTTATATTTTATCACAACCTATTTAACTTCTTTAAAATCAATTCACTACTTCCGTAATTAATAAATCAAAAAGGTAAATTGGTTTAAGGGGGCATAAGTGACTTTTAAAAATCATATATGTATAAGAAAAAGTTTTTATCCGCCATATTTAAACAAACATAAAACATGTATTTCAGGGGGGGGAACCTTCATTTTCAAACAAACCATTATTTGCATTTTAAATTTTTTTTTTTCAAAATATTTCAAAATTTCTACTGCTTCAACAAATTGTAATATTTTTAAAAAATGGTTTTTCTCAATTTTTTAGAAGAGTAACAATTCTGTACGAGGTTTTAGTTACACTACTGTTATTTATAGTTTAATTTTTTTTCATCAGACACTATAAAAAACAGTAAAAAAATAGCTGTATCTAATATTGTAAATTTCCAAAAAAAATAACCATTTATCAAACATATCCTTTTTCAGTGCACAAAATCATCAAACATATTATACAGAACAACCAGAAAATGTTTGGAAACTTTATATTGATTACAAAAAAAGCCTTAGCGATTTAAATACATGACCGTCATGGAAAATGAAAAGTTGAGATAAAGCAGTTTAAAGTTATGAAAGTCAATGAAATGACTTGGTTCACTCTTAAAAGAAACTTAACGCCCTGAATTATACAGTTAAAATTATTAATTTAGTACATTTATTTAGAACAATTAGAAATTAAATTAAGGAAATAAAATTCTTTTTGATGCTTTGATCATTTTTAGGGTACTATGTCCCCTTAATTTGGAAAACCAATGAATAATAAGTTGCCATATAAAATGAAGATAACGAACGGATTTTTTCTCATCCAATCTAACGATTCTCCTCTTCTCTTCCTTCAAAGTATTCCTCGACTCCAATCCAGAAAATTTTCGGCTCTAATTCATCAGTCAGTATCATAAAACTTTATGGTGGATAGTGTAAAAAGTATAATTACCTCTTCGTAAATCTTAGTATTTTCAATGGCCGTTTTCAACCAAATATTTTCAAAAAACTGTTTGCTGCTGGGATCACGCAGTTTCATGTCTGATCCCGGGCACGCCATCAAACCGAGGTGTTCCCTAATAATTAAAGATTAATCCATTTAATATGTTGTAATAGTATTATTTGTATATAAATGGTTTTAAATCAGTTGGTTGGCACTAAGTCTTCATAGGATATATTGCGCCAAATACAAGAGGACGATGTTACCATTTTTATGAGAAGGAACAATTTAAAATGCTGCCTCGGGATAGAAAACAGAAAGAATTTCAATACAAATATATAAATGAAATAAAATCAGTGTTATGTAAGAAACTAAAAACATTTGTGGTTGGGGATTTTCCCCAACTATAAATTAATTAATGGTGGCGTATATAATTCAAAATGTTTAAAGTGAACAAAGTTAAATGCCGAGCATTCACTCAAAATGTGTATCACCGTCAGGAAGCAAACACAATGGCTACACATAGGCACCCCTCCCCGCCAGAAAGAAGTGTTTATGTGTAAGTCTCGAATATACAATACGTAAACGTGTCAAAATTATTTCCTGTCTTCTGCATGACAAAGGTTTTCCAAAGAGAAATTATGAGTTTCACATGATTCAGTTTATAATTTATCTCGAGATTCCAGTAGGGAAAGAATCCTGACAGTGGTCATGAATTACTCATTTAATGTATTGTATGATATCACAACATAGAATGGAGGGGGATATGGTACCGGAGCATATTTAGCTGCTCTGCCGTTTGTCACGTTAACCTTTCTACCAACCTGGTAAGGTATCCAACAAAAAAATCAACTGGATTTTTTTTTTCAGACTTAAGATTATGAATTATTTTTAATATTTCAATGCAGGAGATGAATAAAGTGAACTGCTCGTTTAATTCAGGAATTTTTTTAAATTATCCAATCGGATATCTTCTCAAGTAAAGGTATTTTTTAATCGTTATCGAAAAAAAGGGACACCCTTAAAAATTTTCCAATTCTCCTTATAAGAAGATATGATTGATATCAATATCGATGGTTCGAAGGGAACCAATTAACAAATTAATCTATTGAAATAGTTAATTCAATACTTGAGTGAAATCCCATCGACTAGGAAAGCTGGCACCAGTCAAACTTAGACAAATCCTACTTAATTATATCAATTCAAACATTGTTTGACGACATTTTTCTGGTTAGGCGAAGATGACCGTAGAGTATTAACTCATCTACCGTTAACTCCTACAAAGAATTTTATCATAATGATTTTTTATAAAATATATCAAGAATAATCTATATAACATGTCTTCAAAATTTCATCCGTTTCTTATCAGTTCGAGATCATTGGGAGAAAATGTAGGAGGACCAAACTTTTGATTAGTTTGTACAAATGATTTACCTGCAAAATGTTAAAATAATTTTTATGCATAAGCTATTAATAATTTCAAGTTCAAATGAGTTTTTACTACATTTTGTTATCTATCGCATTATAAGGTATTTTTTGAATAAATGTTCGGTTTGTTAATACTATTTTTATTACTCCGAATTTTACTAGCGAAATAATTACATTGAATGACACTCTCTCCTTTACCTAACGAACTCAATTATGGATTCAATTGACGGATTGGTTACAGTTTCATACTAAAATTCTGCCGAAGAGTCAATTAAAAATGGTGTAACCTACTACATATTGACATTGTAGCATCTGCCTTTCATTATTAAACTCCACAGATATCTTAAAGTCTAATTAAATAGTCAACAAGTTAACAAAATCCGATGGAAGAGACGTCATAAAAGATAATACATTTTTAGAAAGATACAGATTTAACTACCTACACAGTTACGTAAAGTTACTTTCTCTCTCTCTCTCTCGAATCCTAGCTTGATTCTAAAAGTCTTAGCTCACCAACTCCCTCAAGTTGATCGAGACCATTCTCTATTATAGCAGATTCGACTCATATTAATCTAATCAGGTGTCTCTTTCAACCAATTTCACAATCAAAGATTAATTACAATAATTCACTCCAATTTACAAACATCTATAAGCTTATCGTTATCATCCGTCTCCCTTCACTTGCCTTTCAATTCTATTCCTCTTATATACCTCTATCCCTAATTCAATTCTTTTCACTTCTTATCTTCATCTAATTTGCATCATCAAGTTCATTTGATCGGCAAAAAGTTGTAATTTTATGCTATTCAAATTACAAAAATTCCTCCAGGTTAGTGAAGAAACACCGCGAATAGCCCAACGTCACAATATTAGTAGACAACTCCATATGTGATTTATTTAAACAACCACCTTCGGCTAGGATAGCTGATCATGGATCAATCCAG
Organism: Nephila pilipes; assembly: GCA_019974015.1. NCBI lineage: Eukaryota > Metazoa > Arthropoda > Arachnida > Araneae > Nephilidae > Nephila > Nephila pilipes. Next base: position 604,460 of record BMAW01009525.1, on the reverse strand, counting down.
TCCTTAAATGAATGCCAAGTTCACTTGGGAAGTTAACTGGGGGTTCAGCATCACACTAATTACTCAGCCTGGAAGCTAACTAGTAATTAGCACCTCAGACCCAAAGGTTACAGATGATGGGCCTCCTAGACACCAGCAGACTATAACTTAAATAACCGCATAATAAAAGAAATTCCGGACAGACAAATCTTTAAACTATGTTCATTCTGTCTAAGAATATATAAAAATAAATATATGTATTAAGAATGTAACTAACTTGCGTCCTCAAGCAAATATTATAAATGAAAATTGTATTTATTTCAATAACAACAAAAATAGATCCGAGCCAAGAACATCACTTATGAATTGGACCCGAGCCAAATATAAGATATCCAAATATCACTTAACTTCCTTGCACTAATATTATGTGTACTATAATCTCGCTAACCTTCTTCTTCTTCTTAGCACTTTCACTCATTCTATCGCATGCTCCTTTGTTCATTCGTGGTTGTTCAGTCAATCAACGCCAAGCCTCACAGTAGTGGGTAGATATATCCACTTAATTCATTCACTAACACCCTAATTTTGTTTCCTTTGAGCCATTAACATTTATTTCCCTTGAGTCATTAACATTTATTACATTTTTAACTCGTACAATTTTGTCTAGACAAAGCGAAAATTAATGAAGATGACCCATCTGTTTTGGCGACTGTACTATCGATTATTGAGTCAATTATCCACAAGCAAACATTTTTTTTCCCGCGTTTCATAAGCTACGGCTCTATCAAATTAACTACCATAGACCTCAGAAATAACTTTGATAAACAAGAAATCGAATAGCATCTATCAAAAAAATACCTGAAAATGGCATGTCTGAGGGAGGAACAAAACTTTCCCGCTTCGTGGGGCCGTCCATCCTCTTTATCCAAGAAGTGAGTATCTTTTATTACGACTGCGATCTCAGAGTCCCTTCTGCCCAGGAGACTGCGATCATTTATGTTAGCCGAGCCGATGATGGCTACTTGGTCATCTGCAATCAGCAGCTTGCTGTGTACATACACCAGTTCAGTTACCTAGAAGAATTACCCATCCCGATGAAAATATCTTAAAATACATCCGCTTTAATATGTCACATATCTGGATCGCACAGAACGTAACAGATATGCTTTGAATGTTGGAACATTTTAAAAATTTTAAAAAAAGAAATAGAACTAGGATTAAAATCATGTGCTGTCATTATAACCGTAACAATATAAATCATAAATAACGTCATGTAAAATTACTATTTTCGATGCAGCATACTAATTAGCATAAAATTACTAATTAGTTAGGTTTTCAGTTGGAGATTTTTGTAGTTTAATGGAGATAATACATATGGCTTAATGGATAATACGTATGTCATTATTTCTGGAAAGCCTTAGGAGAAAATTTCCAATATTTTTGACAAAAATAAACAAAATAGCACCAATTTGGAAGGGTATCTGTTCCTATTGAATAAAAAAAAGCACATCTGGTAGTTACTTTTTGCAAATTCTCAGCCAGTATAATTCGTAAATTCGAAGCAAAATAAAATGGTAAGATAGATATCAGGACTTTAAATAACGCTCATATTATAAGATACGATCATCAATCTCTATTACACAGTAGAATTTGACAGTCGGACCTTGCGGTAGTCGGTGGTTACTAAGTTGCTAATTTTGGTATTAATATAAATTGAACAATAATAGAAATTTCAACATAGATATAATTTTCTGTGTTTCAACATTGTTTTAAACTGTCACGGAAAAAACTTAAACAAGGAAAAAAATTTCATAACTCTTTAAATTTGACGATTATCAAAAAATGGTTGAACGTAAAGCTGATCTCGTTATTATGGAATATCGCAATACGAATGAAAGATTCAAAATAAACTTTCGTTATGTTTCCAGAAAATATCTTTCACTTTTTTTTAAAAAAATGAAGTACTTGTTTAATTGGTCGAGACTGAAACTAAGTATATTTTCCAGCACTCACAAGTTTGTCTAGCAGCATATTGTATGCTCTCAATCTACAGAAGAAAATATGTAGCAAAAGATTTTTAACTGAAAGGTAAGAAAAAAGCAGCAGTGTTAAATAATAGAAGTTGATGATATGGCCACGAAATCTTGAAAATAATTTCTTAGAGAAAAAAAAAACTCAAACTGGGACATTTCACTTTCCGAGGAGTGGTTGGTGATTTATATATCCAATCCAAACATTCAAATCCGAAAAAAAGGTAAATGAAAAGTATTAAAGTGATCGATCCTCTCTTAAGCGCGCAAACATTTAAAAGATGTGTCTCAAAGGCTTCATTAGATTTTTATCTCCTCTCTTTTGTGACGAATGTCTCTGACTATACATAACGATAAGGTTACATACGGCCTTCATCACCTTCCTGTCTTGCCTCAAATATTCAGAGCAAGGACTTTGATCCATTTGTTTTGCTTTTTTTTTTTTTTTTTTTTGGAACTTATTCTAGTTGTTTTTCAACCCCTTTATTTGGATTTGGATATCGATCCCGTTTTTCGACTGTCACTTCGTTTTAAAACTATTAGTCCTAAGCGTTTCGGACTTTTTTCAAAGTTTCTCCGATCGCTTAGACTTTTTTCTTCTTAGATTTTGGTTCATATGCCAGTTTTTTTCCCCAAGGTTAGCGAGGAATTTCGTTCCCCTCCTCCCTCTATTTTATTCAGGTCTAATTATTGGTTGATTTTTAAAGTTTTCCCTCCTGTATCTCATTTGTCAGCTTATTTCTTTTAGCTATGGTTTCGTAAAAGATTCCTACTCTATCCATTATTATTAACCCCCCCCCCCTCCTCTAACATGCACAAGTTTCATTTGACTTATTATTTCCTCTTTCTTTCGCTCATTCGGAATATAAGTTTGTCATTGCAAATTGGAACTGTATGGCATGTTCATTTTATGATATATATTATAGGAAGAAAAAAGATATATTAATAATATTTTCTGATAACATAAGTTCTGACGCCATTTGAAAAAAGGTTAATCTGAATTTTATAAAAAAGGTGCCATAGTAAAAATGTGAATTAAGCCGACTCCATTGGAATACACAAAACATTATTTATCGGGATCCGACTGTATTTCGAATTTTATCTTCGATGATTTTCAGTCTGCTAACTTGTGCAATGGAATAGCCTCATTGATAAGATTACCATTTTTTAAATTATTAGTTACAGTAATTTTAATGTTATGAGCACACCATTGAAATTTTCAGATTTTTAAAAGCCTCCGACAAAAACAAAGATAGACTTTATTTATAAGGTTTTAATTAAAATAAATTGATTTTAATTATATTAAAACTCTGTGGAAGAGAGATGAACTTACAAAAATAAATTTTAAACAATTACAAGATTTTTGATAACAGGAAATTTTCTGTCGATGTTATAAAGATAGAAAATGCATTTACGAGGAACTCTACTAGTACATTAGTTCTTTTCGATTAACTAGATGTCGCTTCACATGAAATGCAAATGTTAACCAGAAATCAAACTATCGATGGAGAAATTATTAGTTTATCTATAAATGTACAACTTTGTCGAAAGGAAGACTTCTTATAAAATTTGAAATAAATACAAAATCAAAGACAAGTACCAAAAAAATCGTAAATGAGAAAATAGTTATATTTTATGATTTAAATTTGCTATTTTTTGTACTTAGAGGGATGTTAATTCTTATCGCTTATTTGCATAGATGTTATCGTCACAACTGAACACGAAGTGAAATACAATTATTGAAATTAGCTCTTTGCTGCAGAATTACACTCAGCACTTATTCACACGAAATGAATTACGAAGTTACTACACTAAAAGTAATGCCTCCATAGCTATAGCTTATTTATTCAGTAGTGTAAGTTGGGAGTTCAACCCCCTCTCCCCTATAGACCAATAGATTTGGAAAAAAAAAACCTATACATTTTTAATGTTTAGCTTTCGACTACGCGTGTTTTATTTTTAAATATAACCCCCTCCTCATATAAAGGAAGTTTGCGTACGCCAATGTTTTTATTTGTTTCACGATATTCCAAATTCTTATTGTAATTCTTGTCGTATTATAATTATTAAAAACCACATGTATCCTCTGTTCCAAATGTGGGCTATTGTTTTGACTCGGGGCCACCTCGTGGAAACGGAAGTCAGTGGAGGGCCATGCTTTTTTAAGTGATTGCGTTCATTAGTTAACTTTGCATTACAGAAAAAGTATAAATTGTACTATAAAAATCCACAAACATAAATAATTAAAATAATGGCAGTTTTATTCGATTTATATATTGCACTAATTTCGTATTATCTATAGTTTCAAGCGCATGTAATTACAGAATCTGTTTAAGGAGACAAATGCACCCTAACACACTTTTCTATAATTTTTATGAAGTGAGGAGTGAGATTGCTTGTTGAGATTCTCATCACAGCCTGTAAGTTAATGTCTGTTAAAGAGAATCTATATTTACTTTTGTTGATGCTCAAGCAAGAGAAACTTTGCTGTCAGTAAAATTGCGTTCGTTCAACTGATGACAATTTCTGGACACAAAGATGGCCACGATCCAAATATAACACAATTTATTTTAAATGAAACAATTGTCACGTTAAATAAATCATTTTAAAGAGCTGTGGAAGCCAAATACACATTCCAACTGCTAAGCTTCCAATCCAAACAAAAACAACTTCGTCTTCCATCGGCCAGAACCTCCATCATCAATAACTCAATTCTATCTATTTCCTGTTCGATTCCCCCCCCCCAGCTCCTTTCTCTCCAAACTGTTTCAGCACCTCTGTTGCAGTTTTATTAGGCGGTCGCCTCGACTGCGCAATGGTTAGCGAGCCTTAGATTTTTTTTCTCTCAGATCCTTACTCTATCAAATTTATTTAGACCCAAATATAGAGAACATCTTCCCAGCAAATTTCTTCATAAATGGAAATTTTTCAGCAGACGAAGATTTATAAAAGTCAACTATTGTCACAGCATTGAACATTTCTTTCACAGAGTGATTTGACTGCATGTCAATAAATTCAAGCTGCAACTCCAAAAGTGCTATGTCAATATCTGCAACAATGGGATAAGAAAGCAAATTAAATTTATGCTAAATTTTCGTAAAGTACTGAAATCTAGTGACCTCGTCCTCCAATCTCTCCAGATGATCCTTAATCTTAGCAGAAACATTTTCAGGTACTTTTTGTTTTCCTAATAAAGCAAAAAGATAAAAATTACCTTCATCTGACTGCTTTGTAAATAGGCCTAGTTTTGCTTTGAATGATTTTACATGCTTCCCCATTTCATGTGCAAACAGCTCCACTTTCCTTGCAGTGCCACATTCAGTTCATTCAATTATTCAAATCCATCAGCTTCAAACATCATCTCATATCTCCGCTCTCACATCCTATTTTTGTAACAAAATCACAAGATAGCTCTTTCTTATCCAGAAATAAGAGGATTTCATTTAGCAATGCCCAGACTCTTTACCTATGCTCAACCACCTCACAATGCTGTGGTAAATCATGTCATCGTGCTCTGCCTCCACATCCTCAAGGAAACATTTGAACTGTCAATGCTGGAGTGACCCCCTTGCTCTATTTGTATTCACCACACTAACAATAAGAACTATCCCAAGCTTTAAGTTCAGTGCCGTTTTAGATACAAGATATTCATGATCATACAAGATGTATTTGTAAATTGTTTTTTTAACCTAACTGTACCTACATTTTTCCATTGAAAGCTCTGGAACCATCTGTTGTAATGTTTACCATTTTGTTCCATACTTTCGAACAAGTCCTGAGCGGTGGTTTTATCTTTTATTGATTTTAGACCAAGTAAGTCCTCTATGATGACGAAATTCTCATTAATACCACGGATAAAGAGGAGTAATTATGCAGTGTCTTCGTTACCTTTGCCTTCATACAGAGTGATGTGTTTGTGAGAGATTGTTTATTTACGTCGAACTGAGAAGCAAAACGACGGCTATTGGCGAAGAATTTCGTAATTTGAACTTGGGTCAATTGACGAGGACACCTGAGTTGGTACCTCCCTCTCCAAACTTCCACGCCACTCCAACGGGAGAATCAGTGCCAAAGAAAACCAAACGAAATCTTTGCTCACACTTTTCAACCGTTCTGTAAGTTCGTCACTAACTGAGTCAATGCGCTGCACTATAGTTCTTTTTGATAATGAAAAGCTTTCAAATTGTTTCTAACACCAAGAAAAAATGCTTGAACACTCTACTATGCACGGCTTAATGAACTTCCCATCCAGAAAAGGCTTGTTGTGTTAAGCAAAATTGTGTCATGAAATTTGCTTCAGTAGTAAGTAGTTCAGTAAATTGCTTCTTCGGCCTTTTCACACACTCTGCAGCTTTTGTTTTGCATTCTTCATTGAAAAGTTTGCAGCCGAATTTGGTATGTTTTGTTTCGTAATGCCGTAGGCATTATGTAACTGTTCTGTTTAGATTGTACCCTTAAGATACCCATGCCGTTCAGATTGTAATCCGTAAAGACGGCTATCGTTTCATGAAACAATAAATACACATTGATTTATTCCCTGTAGTACCAAAGAAATATTTGATTGTCCATTTTTCATTAAACATACGACATTCATCATCGATTTTACGCTTTTTCAAAAGGTTTATGGTTTCTTTAACCTTAGAAGTTTATGTATTTACTGTTGCAAAGATAAAATGAAAATTAACCAGATTAACTGATAACGTCCTGCGCATCGTACCTACATTGCGCAAGCGTACTGATGAGGTCGCCCTAGTGAAAAATTCGAGCCGAATCTTCGGTCGCGCACGAGAAAGGAATCTCAGTTCAAAGCGGTTTTTTCTGACTGTCTTGGTGAACAACAAAAATTCTTCACGGTCGCTATTTGCCAACTCTGCTCTTTTTGATTCATTGGTTTTCTTTGTTCTCAAGTGTCGTTTGTGCTGAGAATTGAAGGTGGTGATCTATATGATGAAGAGGTTCAAGTAGCGAGGTGTCACTACACCCGACCTTGCTCTCCGAGACTTTCACCTCTTCCCAAAGATCAAAAAGCCTCTTAAGGGACATAACTTTCATTCTGACCACGGGTTGAAAGTCGCCATTATAGTCAGGTGCTGACAACAACCTATAGGTTCTCCTCGCTGTGTTAAATGTGGCGAAGGCCACCATACGCGAGAATGCAAGAAATTAAAAGAAATCCGAGAAAAATGCTGTAATTGCGGCGGTCCTTACACCGCTAATTATAATTAATACCTCAAAAATCTAGCTACGTCAAAAACCTAACGTCAGAACCTAAATCAATCAACTCCTGGGAACAGAATCATAAAGAAAAATCAATGGAGGGATCTGAAACTGAAGCTCCTCCACTCCACTCAAACAAACAATGAAAATTCAAACGACGCGGATTCTTTTCTCTCAAAACTTCACAAACTTTTCAACATGAACAAAATGAAATAAAAAAAAAACATTCTCAATTTTTCGAGAAATTGAAACTATATGCTCTTAAGCTAACCTAAACATTTTAGACAAAATCGAAAAAAACATTCAATACTTTACCCAAATATTTTATATTTGGTGTGCTAAATAATTTATATTCAATAAAAAATCAAATTTTGTAACCATATGCAAAGTTCTCAAAATCCTCACCAAGTTCAATCACTCCAAGCGCCTTTTCCCGTAGCCAATCCAGTCTAGGGGTTAGCGCACTATATTTACGTCATGCAGACCCGGATTCTACCAACAGATCTGATCTCTCTCCTTTTCTTTTTACATTTATTATTAAAAAAATTATAGTCTTTTATTTATTACAAGAAATATATATATATATATATATATATATATATATATAATTAAAAAATCAAACTCTTGTGTTTGTTACAAGAGATAAAAAATTATATATTATTAACAATTATACTCTTAAACAGTGGTAAAAAAAAGCAAAGTTTTTTCGGGTTTTTTTTTTTTTTTCCTTATTTCTTTACTCAAATACATTCTTCCTATCCCCTCGCTTCGTTCGTGCTCACCAGAAAATATATATGTTCAAATTATCCGTGCAATTACACATTCAAAAAGAAAGTTTAATTTTTTAACGACTTTTAACGAAAATTATGGCCATGGACACACTAATTTTCAATGAAGCCTTGTACTGTATTTTTTAAGGAACCTTGAGAGGTCTCAGGTGTGTTAACCTTCAAATTTAATGATTTTTTTTTTTTTTTTTTGAAAAAATTACATCTTATTTTTTCATTTAATACTGAACATTTTGATACCAATCATTTGACGATACGCATAAAACTTCAAAAGTTATTCAAACAACTGTATAGTATGTTTTTGTAAAAATAAAAAAAAAAATCTGCATTTAAATTGACATGTCACACCCACGTAATTTCGAATTCGGCGTGTGTCAGTTTATTTTGCTCAATAAGCCACATTAAATTTTTTAAGCATTGGGAGGAATTAGTAAGAAGCTTGGTAAGATGAAAAACCAAAAAAAAAGTCTATATTTGTTAATCTCGAAATTTTGCCCAAAGTTGATTGGATCTGGTCTTCCATCTTTAGAGACTGTCTCAAATCTGGCCACTAGCATTTACAATGATAAACGTAAAATACTTACCAGTATTTTAAGATAAATGTAGCATAAAAATATTTTGAAATGTAGGCTTATCTCTGGCAGAAGATGGTAAATTTCGAATCCAAACGTTAAAGAAAAAAGGAATGTGGAATCATTTTTGAGGCTCTCGGAGCAAAACAAATGATAAAAAGTAAAGGAAGAAATTTGAGGGAGCAAACAGAAGGGAAATTATATCATCCTGGAGCCTTTTAATACACAAGTATCAAAATTTAATTTTAAAATTAAATGTTAAAATTTAAATGAATTTTTCTCAGTGGGAGTTTTTTTTCACTTGCGTGTAAGACATTTCAAAAACTATTTCACTTGTAATAGGTACGTATTAAAAAAGTTACAAGGATATTTGACTTTATAAATAAACTTAGTGAAGTCATTAGAACCAATTGTGTCAAAATATCTTGCATGCAGAGAAAACTATTAAAATTTCCTAAAAGAAAATTCTATTATGTTCATGAGCTACTAATATAAAAAAATTAAAAATATATTTTAATTACTTTAAATATTTTAGGAAATTCATTATTTGTAAAGTACGTAGAAAAATATCAAAGTAATTAATTATAATATCTATGAATTATAGTTAGTCGAAAATTGTTTTCAGAACTCGAGAAAACAATTTTCGAACCAAATCTTTTCAGCTCTCGAGAAAAATCTAACACCCAAAAGACCGCTTAGTATATTTTAAATATTATTGAGCATCACAATACCATTGAAATGTTCAAAATAAACACTCGTTGTGTTTCAACATAATTTGTTTAACCTTTTTTTAAAAAAAAAAAAAATATGAAGGACCTGTTCAATTGATTTGACACTGAAACTAAATATATTTTCTTGGACTTACAAGTTCATGTAGCAGCGTACCGTATGCTCTCAATCCACAGAAAGAAATATACATTGAAGGATCTTTAACTGAAAAGTAAGAAAAAATTGGTAGTGTTGGATAATAACAGTTGATGATATTGACAAAGTCCTAAGTAATTACGAATTTCTAAGGCACCTATGCATCTCTCAGCTCAACCTCTTAATCATCGAATTATATTTGCTGTAAAAAATAACTATTGCATCAAAATTAGATTTAATTTTAAATATCATCGTCATAAATTTATATATATATATATATATATATAATATATATATATATATATATATATACAGAAGTTTCCTTCATTTGGAGATGCCCTTTAGAAGAAATTGAGTGAATGAAATTGGAAAGGACACCAATATTGGAAGGATATACTGAAAAGGATAGTTTATTACCATCATAAATTAAAAAAGTAAAGATTTTTCAATCTAGCTAAAATGTTTCGTCTAAGATCTAAAGTTTCGTGCGTTATCATAAAATCGATTGTTACGTACTTGTATCAGTTTTTAGTCAAAAAGTTTCAGCTCGATGGAGAAATCCTCACGTTTTTTACAATGCTTTTATGCATTTCACTTGGTGTGTCAGTGTGTGATTAAATTTTCGATCGTTAATTTAGCCAATTTCCCATCAAGCTAGAGCTCTGAAACTTTGGGAATTGTTCTTACTCGCCTAACAATGCAATATTTAGACATTTGCAACAAGTTTTAACTAATATTTTTTTTAATAATGCAGTTTAACCCAAACACTTGGCGCGATTTCAAAAATTGCCAAACTTGGAGATTTTTTTTGGCTGAACGTAAGTCCGCGAAACGCAACAGGATAGCCACATTTAGCAAAATACTGCCAAATAACTCCTGTCGTCAAGGGAGGTTTGGCTAAACTGCATTCCAACCATTTATTTTACCGGATGAATTAATTAATTTTAGTTAGTTTTAATGTTTTTATGTATTTCACTTGGTGTCTGTCTGTCTGTGTGTGTATCAGTGTGTCATCAAATTTTCGATCGTTAATTTAACTAACTTCCCATCAAGCTAGACTCTAAAACTCTGGGAATCGTTCTTATTCGCCTAACAATGCAATATTTAGACATTTGCGACAAGTTTTAACTAATATTTCAATATTTTTTTAAATTGCCGCCATAAAAACGTTGGTTTTTATCTCGAAATATTTTAGACTGCTTTTGATTATATTATGATGATAAACTATCATTTTCAGCACATTTTCGTTTAATTTTCTTCTAGTCAAAGTATTTTTTTTTACTTTTAATTATCATTTTTTTTTTTTTTTTCCCTTACAGAAGTATTTTTCTTAAAATTTATACTGCTTTTTTGGTCTTAATTTTCAAAAAAAAAAAACTTTTAGAAAAATAAATAAATAATAATAAGTTTATTTTTATTTCTTTTAAAAAGAACATTTTTTTCATCACTTTTTTCAACCATATGCTTAAATAAGATCGTTTATGCTTCGTCTCATTTGAATTTTTGGCTCTTAATAAAATCATTTGTCGTTATGTTAAAACTTCATTTGCGGTTTTCTCAATATATATATGTATGTGTGTGTATATATATATGTGTGTGTGTGTGTTTGCATATATATATTCCTCGCCAATCATAAAATTCTCTAGTCTCGGACATAACTCCAGACAGCACTAAAAAGTCAGGACTTTCCGGGCTATTCCTGAATGTATGGTAAGCTTATTTAAGATCGGTTGTTGAAT
>BMAW01009525.1:582413-592871 GCA_019974015.1 Nephila pilipes | reverse complement strand
GTGTGTGTGTGTGTGTGTTCTGTGTGAACATTTGTTTTTTTAAAATTCACATTTGTATTTTTTAAAAAAAAATTGGAAATTTAGTTCATTTTCTGTGAAAACAGGTATCACATGCAAACGGGGGGGGGGAAGGTTACAATAACAATTTTGAAAAAATGATCAACTGAAGAATTTATACCTTAACAAGATCTTAAGCTCCACCGTTAGCTAATAACGACTAGTAAAAACCAACCATCTGGCAAAACAAGCATTGATGAAGATAAAAGCATATATATCCCAATATTGCACATTTCACATACACATTATCTAAAATAATAATTTGCACAATACATCATATACTCACTGATCTTGGATAGTCTTTGGTGAAGGGAAGTGGGTCCTCTGCAAATGGACTTGTAGTTCCAGTACATGACAGCCTGCATGCAAGTGCCTGATCCCGTGCCCAGTTCTCCCTCGAAGGCGGGCAGCAGGGGAACGACGACATACACGTGATAGGGTGCTTTTTCCCTGACGATGAGAGCGTTTTACGTAAAATATTTTATCCACAATTCCACAGCACACTATAGCCAGAAAATTACTTCGGAGCAAAAAGCTATACCTCAAACTTCAATGATCAATATAATGATGTAAATTATGTGTAATTGCACTTTGTACGTTTTTAATTATCAGTGAATTTAAGATACTGTTAAGCGATAGATTGCAATTTGTTGAAAACCAGAGGAAGAACTAATACGTTGGAAAAGACTATTTTATAGACAAAATGAGAATGTTCTCTTATATAATGTTGCATAGGTAGGAGTAACATTGACGACAAATTTGGTAGCCAAACTTGGAAACATTTCTTGATATCTCTAGAACATTCTCTTAAGAATGTATATGTGAGCCATTATGTGTCATCTTTTGGACTGAATATTGCTTTTGGACTGAAGTTATATTTAATTCTGCACATAAAATACTAGTTATTTGAAAAACCACTCTTTCGTAACCTATTGTATGTTTATGTCTAAGGAATTAGACATGAAAAATAGATTATACGAATGAAGATTGAATTACCTATACGCTTTTAGTATTCTGTGATAAAGAGTGTCTGCTATTCCATTGAAAACGTTTTTCTCGCCACTTGGCTGGGTTATAAAAAACTGATTCTAAAACAAGAGATAGAAATTACTAAAAAGTTCAACATATTGAAAGTTCATTTGAAAACATAATATTATTCACAATTATTTCTCTACAATCCACAAGTGACGAAACAGGCAACTATACGTTACGTTATTTTACGTTATAGTTTATGACGTCATCTAAAGCAGTAAATTCCATTTAATAATTACTTTCTTAAAATATCGTTTGCTAAATTTATTTTATAATTTTCACGAAATTGTTATTAATTATTTTTTATTTGACGGAATCTTTAGCTATATTTACTACTTTTAGTTATATTTGCTGCTTATGTTACTGTATTTTGGAAAATATACATAAATGTTGTCTAACATACCACGAATGTTACTGGAAAACTTTATATTCAATTAAATAACATTTATTGCTCATAATATCAAAAAAAGAACTTGAATTTATTTACATTTTTTATTTGCGTTATTAGGAGCATGCATGCAACACACAATGATGCTTATTTTCAAAGGCATTTGATTACATTTATATTGGGAACAGACTGATTACAAATCGATAACCAATACGACAAATTCTTCGACATCTTAAATTAATTTCCGAAATTTTAATCAGTGAAAATTAACGAGAAGCAGATTTTTAAGATTTTCGAAATTTATGTGTGAAATGATTTAAACGTAAATGCGATTGAATCTATCAGAATAAGAAGAGAAACAAATTTTGTTTGTTTGTTTTTTGTTTCCAAGCAAGAAAAGATTTTTCAGCAATTCGGTCTACACAAGGTGTGTTTCAGAACTTTTAGAACAAATTTTAAAGGGTAGTTAAGTACACATTAACAACAATAATTTATACAGGAACGTTTCAGCTTCAGTGAGGCGTTGCGTCCTAAATACAAGGAATGGACATGAAGGGAAACATACATTGTTTACTAAAACAGAGGTTCATTGACTCGCTTTTTTAGCATGGCTTCCTTTTATGAGAATCAGATTAATCTTCTTTTAGACAACGCCAGAACTTTCAGTTAAGAGCAGACATTAGTACTTTTTTTCTATTTTATATATCGTGGATGAACAAGCTATGCGTTTCCAATTTGAAATAGCAAACTTATACTCCGAATGAGAGAAACACGAGAAAGAAGGAAATCAAATGGTGCTTACGCTTTTAAAAACGAATAATAAAAGAATGGTAGAGTTATAGTAGGAATCTTTTAATCTTTTAACAAACAGAACACTGCAAGTCCCTAAGTGCAGATGCAGATACAAGAGTTAAGTGCAGACGGTGACTTTCGTCACAAAGGAGAGAAGATAAAAATCAGACTGGATGGAGATGAACCCAAGGTTGTCTTTGATTCGCATCTTTTGAATGTTTGTGTCACAGACACTTTTGATACTTTTTATTTATCTTTTTTTTTTTTTTTTTTGGATTTGAATGATAAGGTATGAATCACCATTCCTCGGAAAGTGAAATGTTCTAGTTTTGATTATTTTTGTAAGAAATTATCAGACTTTTTACGGTTTGTGGGATTAGCTGTAAGTTTCAAGCATTTTTATGGATCACATTTCATCCGTTATATAGATTTTTTTTGTAGATGTGATTTGCATAATAATTAAAAATAAAGTCAAAAGAGAGTAAGCATAACGCAGTATAGTCACATCGATGTTGGAATTTATATCATCCCTCAATTTATAATAAAACTGTAACTCGCGATTTAGTAATCATTTGTCCTGACTACCACGAGTTAACGAAGTCCCTCAATAGTATCTGTTGCAAATACTTCTGTACAGCAATAATTTCTCAAAATTGCAAGCTTGGAAGCATATAGTTTCAAAGAAGCCAAATATTTCTCCAGCACGCTCAACAGCAATAAATATTCGAGTGACGATGTGTCTTCGACAGAGAATCAACTGGATCCTCCAAGTGAGGTCCCTCAGATGTCCTCATTTTTAGGAGACAATCGATATTCAGTATTTATATCGATTTCAACGATATTGGTCATAAACAATTTATGTTTTCACTCAGACCTGTTTCTTATGTTTATTATTCAACACATGAGTGAACATTGACGTCTGTACAATTTTATTCAAGCAAGGTTTTCTTATATTTCCTAACAAGAAAAGCGGAAATATACTCCTAAACAAGGAAAATGCCCATACATTCTTACAAAGAAGGAGCCCATAGATTCAAGTACTAGAAAGACGCCCATATATTCCTGAATATTCAAACACTATTAGAAAGAAAGAGTTTAAATTTTAAACTGACGTTAAAATTAGAAAATCGAAAATTTTGACAAAAAGGACGTTTTAAAGGTGTACAGATACCTTAAAATAATATTCTGGTATTGATAAAAACCGCAGCACAAAAGAAAAAAATAATACACTACAGTAATTGTTAAAACAAGTTGTGACGAACTACTCTAACGACAAACTTATGCTTATTTGTTTTATTAGCAAAAGAACACTTGCTGTGTTACGATAACATTTTACTGTACACTGCATGTTCACTATTTAATATTGTGAAAACGTGATTCGCAACCCTCTGAAAAACAATAAACTTCGTACTGAAAGAAAAACTTCACAGTCACGATAAAACTCTAGATAAAAATACGAGCAGCGCTTCGTCGTAACCTGGCGATCAAGATCAACAAACTCCCGCATCCTCACGAAAAACACCGACAGTGAATGGCTCGACTGATGCTAGATTATAGAATGTGCCGAACTATCGAAAGAAATGCAGTAACTGCGTAAGAAAGGTGCCTGTAGATTCAGTTACTAGGAGAGTAACTTCACATTTCTACATAAAAATGGACTCTTGCATACCTTAAGGTACGTACCATGAATTCTGAATGATCTGGTATAGTTCTGATTTTACATTATTATTGATGACTATAAGTACCGATTACATCAGATTCCAAAAATAAAATAGCCTTCGAATAATCGATTCGTAAAACACATACTTGAAATGAATGAATAAGAATTAAATAAATTATTAAATTAGTAATACTTCAATGTAGAGGAAGTGTTTTGAGTCTTGAATGATGTTAATGTAGGCTTCATGAATAGAACGTTCTGTTTCCAAAATACCACCAGACCAATAGGACAAGCTTCTCAAAACCTGAGCACAAATGAAGTGAAACATTATTTAAATGAATTTTATTTCTATTCGTAAGACTGTGTTATTTGCATCTATTATATAATATTTTTAAAAAAATGTGGAGAGAAAATGTTTTTCCAATTAAAGAAACACACTATTTATTTTCATATTTAGCTCCTCTAAATTTTTCATAGGGAAGAATTTTTACAATGAGCGAAAGCCTTAGGTAAATAATTAAATTTTCTTATTAATTAATAAATACTGAGTTCTAAAAACGTTAGGTAATATTATAAAATACAACAGTGCATAAATAGTCGACAGTTTTATCTATCAATTAATAGCATTGTCACTATATTAAGCTGTGTAAAATTACATTAAAATGAATTCGAGAAATGCTTTTGTAATTTTGTACAAAATTCAGAAAGTTCTTTTAACGTCTTACAAGGAAGATGTTTAATTTTAGGTCTGCGGCGATTATTTTCAAACGGAGGAACCAAGAGAAATTTATTATTATCCGATCCCAAAATTGACAACTCTGTCAGAATTGACAAAATTGTCAGCTTCTTGATTCTCACCCTCTGCATTTTTTTTTTTTTTTTTTGGTTGTTTTTGTTTTTTGTAACAGAATAGATTCATCAATCATAGGAAATCACTACTATTTAATACCTTTTTAAGCTTATTACAGGAAGGAAAAAATAATTATGTTCGAATGAATTTTCTGTTGATCAATTAATGGAATTTCGTCTTTATTTGTTGAATTATAATGCACATTAAATATATCATAATCATATCCATAGAACAATAATTCATATAACAGAGGATCTGTGACCGGCCAGTGGTATCGAGATGAGGTCTGAAAACATGATGAAAGACATTTCAGAGGTGTTAGTGGGTCTGAATCTTTTTTATTTACGGGATGATAATGCTTATATACATACATTGAACCAACCTCATTAAAGAATTCCTTGGAAGTGAAGCCATTGAGCGAATACAATGTGCAGCAAAATCTCCTCATCTGAATCCGATAGAAAACTTAGTTATATAAAACTTAGAATAGCAGTTGGCACGAGGGTATCCTTGTTCTCAATATATAAATACTCTTAAAACCTCATCTCCGAAGGACTGGAACAAACCCAAACTGTGGTCAGCAACATTGTAGTCCGTATTAAATCACAGTTGATATGTATGCACATGTCAAGGGCGATCACATTAAAGCATTTTCATATGCCTTAATTTTTTTTCTGGATTTTTTTTTCCTGAATACCCCTTGTCACATATTATTGCTATTTTTATTGTTTCGTGTTACAGTTTTATATCATAAGCAATGTTCTTAATTTTTTTTCCTTTGAATATATGCGTTTTTTATAGTTTTTTATATCATTCTACATAATAATTTATAAAAGTATAGTTAATAGTTTTGGTGAAATCCATGACTTTATGCATGTAAAGATAATTGTAGACATGAGTGCATTTCAGCCGTATGAGAGAAATATATGCGTGTTGTGATTACAAAGGTCAAAGGTCTTAATATCCCCGATATATAGTTTTATTCGTAGGAAAACACAACATAATGTAATTATATTATGAAACATGCATGGAAACACGTGCATCTATTATTATTTTCCCTATACCATCACACGTCCTTATCGAAAGGGTCATATTCCACAATGTTCGAAAGAAGATTTCGCGTTCCTGACTCCCTTTAGGAGTAAAACCCTTTAGAATCAGATGCTAAGTTAAAACTCGGCTTATTAATAAAGAGGAAATAGGTCCATTGATGAGGTACTTTGCACTCAATTAAAGCGATTACTGTTTTGTTGTAAAGACAGTGAAACACGTACCCTTTGCTTTCTAAAACAAAGGCTTTTTTTCTGTACACAATTTGCTGTGATGCAGCAATTTCAGTGGCGACTACAAACTCTGAATTCCACTAACGAGCAATAGAATTCCTATAACGAAGAGCAATTATTGCTATACATTGATCTTGAGAAACAGTTTTGTTACGTTTGCGATCTTGTCAAGACCACGTCACAATTCTAGAGTTCCAGACTTATAACAGTTCAAAAGTCCTGAAATTGTCTCAATAGCGTAGAGAAGTTTGTCTAGAAATATTCACACACTTCGATGCTTCCTTGATTGTCTATCCTGCTTCTAAGTAGCAGATAATTCGCCACTTCACAGATTCTTCCAAATGATACTTCGGAGTTATAACAAATCATTTTCAAGATTTACACACTGAAATTAAAAGCAGAAATTCACTCGGATACCCAGTTTTTGCAAAGCGCTTGATTCACTGCTGGAGGATGTTAAACCTTGATATGTATATCAAAAACCATTTGATCCCTCCTGATCGGATAGTGCTAATTCGGCTTGTCTTTCACACATTCCCTGCAAAAATACATCACACTGATTCGGTATTTCATGTAATATAATAATTTTTGGTATGTAAAGATAATTTTGGGCACAAGTGTAATTAGTCTCGAAGGATCATAAAGTATTTTCTCTGCTGAGTTAGAGCATCAGTAGCAAAAGCGTTTTACAGGTATGGATCTCCTCTACTTTTTAGCAAACTTTTGGGGTGAAGAGCTCTTGGCGGCGACGTTTTTGGCGACAGAGATTTTACGCAGAAAGTTCGGAGTCGCAAGCCTACTCATTTAATACGGGTTAAGATCTTTTTGATGCAAAGTCGTGAATATAGTCGTATAATAGCCTGAAGAATAAGATTAAGCTGGAGAAATAAGCACGGAAACTTCTTTGAAAATAATCTTGCGAGTCATTTCAACTCAGTTTATTTTATTTCATTTATTTATTAAAACTCCATTACTTAGATGTTTCAAGATGCATGAATTTACTTTTACTATTACTTATAATCGTGTTTTAGATCATTATTAAAAATAAATCACGTTACTTATACCAAAGAGCTCGCATGAGCATATGTTGGTTTTTTTTTAAAGCTTTCTGGAAGTCAGCACGATCCAGAATAACAACACTGTTTCATTTTGCCGTTATAGTTATAATTGCATTCTTATTTATGTGCGAATAATTATAAGTTGCTATGATACCGATTCAAATGACATCGGAGTACTAAAAAAATTGAAAATCGTAAGTTTACAATATAGAAAAATATGTATATGAGTAATTGTAATATAACTACGTAAATAAAAGGAAACGGTATTGTGTTATTTTGAAGTGTGTTGGTGCTGGGAAAATTTAATTTTCAAAACCAAATTTGTTACCTGGCATTCAGCTCGGAAAATAGTCCCTATAGTATCAGACAAAATTGATGGCATGTTGTCTCCCATACTGGCGTACGCTTTGGGCATCAGATACGGACAAGACGAATCTTTTGGACAAACTTCAGACTAAAAGTAATGAAATGAAGAAGCATGTAAATGCTTCATTGCAGTCACTGGGTTATACCAGAATTATAAGAAATGACTCTGATTTATGAAAGTCTAATAAACTGTATAATACTCATTCATGAAATTTTTAAGACATTCCAAAAAAACAAAACAAAAAAAAAGGAATGAAATTGTCAATAAAAGTTATTTTTAGTAAAACTATATTTTTACAAATACCTTCAATAGATATAATCAGACTGTTACTCAACGGCTGTTAAGCATGTTAAGTAACAGCCTGATTATATCCATTGAAGGTATTTGAAAAAATAGTTTAACTAATCATGACTTTTATTGATGATTTATTCATATACATACCCACATACAATCACACACACACCTATATATATAAATATATAAGTGTGCAAATTATATATATATATATAAAATTTGAAAAAATTTAAAATCCATACAATTTTTTTGAAAAGACAAAAAAACATGGAGAATAATATACTAAATGTTGAAACAGGTTTCAGATTGTTTATTTGAGTTGTTCTAGAATTATAAACCTAACTATCCTCATCAATAAAAGATATTTTTAAAAATTGGTTATAATACCAAAAATATCAATTGAAAGAAAATCTCTTCTATTATACATAAGTAATAATTTTACTTTAATTTAATAATTTCTCTTAATTATAATTTAATTTTCTATTCTGTCTCATTCTCTAATTCAAAAGTAAAAAGCTCATTTTTTATCTCCTGGTCCAATTCCAAATTATTCTTTTATTTATCAGATCACGCGCTCGTAAAATTTGTTTAATGCGTTTTCCCGAGACGTAAATCTTTCAGAAATAATTCCTAATGGACTCACTGTCGATAGCGGAAATCCCTGAGAACTCTTACATCTAGGACTGTGAGATCATATCACATGACAAAATGTCCCTAGACAATCCCTATTTTATAACTGGAGGCATAGCGAAAAAGCGCCTCTTTTCCACCAGGTGTCACTAATGATAGAAGTGCATCAATTTGTCTTTCCGCCTTTAAACAACGATCTACTGCTCCAATTTTTTCAAAAAATTTTCTCCATCTTTTCGAGACTCAACTTCATAGAATGTAAACTCCATATTGGCAAAGAAACCTATTATTCTCAAGATTCGGGCTAGAAGAGCGCTCCACGCTCTAGGCGCCCGTCGATAATCAACGTCAACGTCAAAAGAGCTCTCTTTTTTTCGCCTCCCCAGTCCAGGAGACACTTCGCTGCTCATCGCCAGAAATGCATGCAATCTGTTAAGCTCTTCTTTTATCAACGTAATATCAAATTGTACGCAAAATGGCCTCTCTCTCAACTAATAGCAAATAAAAAGATTTACTCGGCAAACTGGTTACATTTATTAGTAGAAGAAATTCGGGAATGTAATAAGGGATGTTTCAAGAAATCCTCTTCAAGTAATAAAACTATTTATCAATAATGCGTATCAAGTTTTTTGAATCTTGGAACTTTTTTTATTTCATTTATTTATTATTTTTCTGCTTATTTTGCAAACAATTCTCTTAATCCTCAAGAGTTAAAAATATTTTGTACAAAAACGAACCCCGATCAAAAACATTTAAAGGCAACTTTCTTTGTAATTTAAAAGAATTAAATATTTTTTTTTCAGATTTTTATCACGGAGCAAGTTTAAATTGGAAAAAAAATGATTAATTCAATTCTTCCCCTATAAAAGTATTGTAGAAATCAATTTTAAAGTTGTAAAGTCTTAAATGTTGAATGAAAAAAAAAAAGGTTTTGGTTTTAAAATAATTCATTGTTCATATTGTTTTAGTTTTTCCTTTGTTATAATAGTATAAATTGTATCTCACTAGAAATGAAAGAAATCGACTATATTGTCGATAAAATTAATTTTTAATTATATAGTTTACTGTGTTAACTTCTAATTCGCTGTTTTCTTATCAAGATAATGAGTTATCAGCCAATAAATATAATTTCATTTATCTTAAATCATGCGATATATTGATAAATACCAAATTCAGATTTTTTTTCCCGAACTTATCAATAACTGAAGATATATAATTTTTTTTTCAAATGTAAAACAACGCCTTATTTTCTTTTCGTATTATAAATTATTCCTAGTTACCGTGGTGCGTAGCGATTTTTGAGTGCGATACTAATCACAATTCGAAAACCTCAACAATTCAAGCTACATTTATTAGCGACAAATAGCAAAATTAAAGTGACGTCGTAGTTCCATAACAAATGCAGTGACGCGCTTCCAGCCAATCAGTTTATACACTTTACTGTTACCAGGTTTTGCTTTTTACGAAAACTTTCTTTAAATAGTTCATATTTTTAACTATTTTAACAAACATAAGTAAAAAAAAATGCATTCGAATTAAGAATCTTTACACTGCATTAAAAAAATTAATAAGAACTTTTTTTTTTCCAAAACATTCTGAGAGAATTTTAATGCTAGTGTATCATTGCCTAACTATTAAATTTGAAATTGTATATATGAATTTATATAAGTCCAATTACGAGGCTGAAATCAGATATATAATCAGCGAAAAACACATGATTTTATCTGTCATGTGAACGTCCCGAATTGAACCTATTGAGGAGTTGATGTCATACTTTCTTAAGCAACCCCCCCCCCCCTGGTGAAATAACAGAGAGTGCTAGTTTTCATCTAAGTTTCTAAAAAGTCACCAAGTGCCAAGTTAATTAGTAATTTAACTGTATTGCTTTTAAGTAATATTTTTTGTGTGTATGATGGCATTTTAAATTTGATTTACCATGCTCTGTCAAAATGCGTCAAATGGTTAAATCTTGAATCGAAAAAGGAATTGTTATCTGTGAAACTGTATCGTTGTTTTCTCTGCAGATGCAGTCTAAAAGGAAGACCTT
>BMAW01009525.1:536573-578570 GCA_019974015.1 Nephila pilipes | reverse complement strand
ATATATATATATATATATATATATATATATATATATATATATATATAGAGAGAGAGAGAGAGAGAGAGAGAGAGAAAAGAATAAAAATCAACTATGCCTTAAAAATAAAAGCAAAGACACAATATTTTTTCATTGGAAATTTCAGAGGCTTACCTGAATAAGGTTGATGTAATTGTAGTATATCCTTGTTGATGAAATTTGCGTAGTCTTTCCCATGCCACAAACGAAATTTACGATTCATTCCCAAAACCAAGAGTGCCATCTCTTGTATGGTACGCCGACGATCTGCTGGTTGCAAGTAGGCAAAACTAAAAAAAATTGAGCATTTATTCCGCCCCTTAGGAATTCTACGTGCATAACAAATGTGGGACAGTTAATGAAAGCAAGATATTTTAAACTTATTCTTTCTAATTCTTGTAATCTTGCCGAAAGCTAGACCAAGAAATTATTCATGGAAATATGAGACCATGAGACCCTTCATAAAACTGTGGGCTGAAATATGAGACAATTCATGATAGTGTGAGATTATGAGAACTTTCATGGAAATTAGAGATCATTTATGGAAATATGAGACCACAATATGATTGATGGAAACAAGATCAAATGGACAGCCTCTGTAGGTCTGAAACCATGGAACACCCGATGGTAAAAGTCCAGTCTAACTCTTAATTTTGAGCCGTGATCGGAAAATGAGGATTGCTCCTGAGCTGGAACTCCCCTCTACACATCTCCGCATGTAAGGACTTTGAGCCCCGACATGTTCAACATGCATCAAATTCTCTATATGATAGCATTCGGTAGTTGAATCAAGATACGAATTGACAGCGCGTCTAAAACATAGCAGGCTGCGGGCTTATTAAAGCCGCTAATAAATGCCTCAGATCAAACTGCTCATAAAACTTCCTTACTTCAATCGATTTCGAGATTCGGTTTTAAACAATTCAAATTGAAAAGTCTCCAAGGTTAGTTGAAGGGAGATATCATGATATAGTTCAATTTATAAATTTATACAAAGTCATTTAAGATTTACTTGTACAACATCGTGAGTCAGGCATACATAGTTTAAAAACACTTTCTCACAAGACAGTACCTTATTATCTAACAAGAAAGTTTCCTTTCCAGTACTACAGTACGAGTATTTTAACTAATTGACCACAAGATGTTAAAAGAGACTTTAAGTTTAATGCTCGACATTACTCTGCAGTCCATCTATTTCAGAGATAATTTTTTTTTCAATGTGGATTAATTAAGGCATTGATCTTTCTTCATATTGACGAAGATTTATATATGACTAGATTTATATATGGTTGGCGATATCCCTCTTTAGGAAGCATATCAATTTAAATAATAGACTCTTTTATCGACAGCTTCCAAGAACGCTTTTCAGTATTAAGATGTTGGGAAATGTCATTCATATCAGCTCTTAGAAAACTTTCATCAACAACTTTACCAAGTCGTGATTAATAGTGCGTAGACGTAGTTCGACGTGAGTGAACTTACATAGATTATTACCGAACAAGAATCCAGAAGAATTTTTTGGAGTGAGTAAGGGCTAAAGGAACCACTCGAATCCTTAATCGTCACAAGTTAACAGCCGAATACACTTGTAAGATTGGTATCTAACATTGTCGTTAGAATAGATTACAAATTCGTTGAGGATTCGTTGGCAGAGAAAGAGGGCATATTCATGATTTGAGAAATATCAATAAATTTATAAGAGCAATTATATGTCTCCTCAACATTTGACTGTTACATTTGTATGATAAGGCAACATTTAGTAACTGGATAAATTATAAGTGATTACAGCAGAGATGGATAAAAGGGAAGCGTTACAACTTCGAAAAAGGAGCATGATCTTTCAGGAATTGATAATATGTTGATTGTTTTGTTAATGACGTACTTAGAAGCAACGTGAGGGCTATAGGCGACGGACCACATAAATTTAAACTTCGGGTAAGGGACGGAAATAACACCTGAACTGGCACCCCAGTGTCCAAACTTCTAAATCATTTCAACATGAGGGTACGGAGCCTTTCGCAGACTTAACGTTACGACGGGTCTTTAGAGGCATCAGAGCTCGAATTCCTGTCTCTAAAGCATCAATGCATGCATCAACCATAGCCACTTGATTACAATGCCTGCCATGTTCGCTAGAAAAGCAACATTTTCTCACTTACTTCCCAGTATGATAGTATAAATAATAAAATACTATAGGCATTATTGACTACATGTCTGATATAGGTTCTATATCAAAATTTTGTCAGTGTATGTTTATAACAACTCAAACCCCTTCTATAGTATGTAAAATTTCAAGATATCTGCACTTACCTTTTTTCTTGTCTCATCTGCTTATTGTTTTATATACATTTATTACTCAATAGCCCATACATATTGATTTTCGTTTTATTAATTTTGTGTGTTGAGGATTTGAACTCTAGTACGTCTTTATTTAACTTTTTGATCCCATTATAAATCGATTTTAAAATTTATTATTGTAAATATATCACTATGAAATCAAACTTACGCTTTTTCGTTGTCAGAGGCATCCATTGCTGCTTCTATAGACAGTCTTTTCTTGATTCTTTCGAAAGTCTAAGAAAAGGGACAAAATTTATTCGAAAAATCACTGCATAATTTTCGCGCCAATATATTCTAAAAAAACATTTATAACTATTTTTCTAAAAATGATTTTTCTTACATTAAAAAAAAAAAAAAACATCATAACACTGTATGCATTTAAAAACAGAAAGGGAAATATCTATTTCTGCTTGAATGTTGGCTTTCTAAGTGTAGCGTTCTTCGTTTCTCTTTAAGATTAAATGACTTCGTTAATCGAGAAGACTCTTTTATTCCTGGTCGATCTATACAAGGAACTTGAACAGTTGGACTGTGCCTATTACACCTTACGGGGTATTTGAGATTCATGATTGCCAAGTTGCATGGAACAAAAGAAATAAAAGTCGCTGACTTAGTTCATTGCGTTTTGGGATGCACCACGCCATTTGATGTTGTTGACGACATTAGCATAAAATATTGTGACGTCATTATCTCAATCATATTAAGTGCGTGATTTTATAGATTATAATCAGAAGTTTCTTGTCAGCTAACTTTTTTTTTTATCAAGGGAAATATCGTAACATTTATAGGCTCAGAGGCCAGGTAAGCAAACTAGATGGTATTTGCAAGGATCAATCAATCTGTAGAGCAACAACAACGGAACGGTTTCAATTTTTTATTAGCAAGTGATATTCTACGTAATATTTATATGCACATGCTAACACACACAAAAATAAACAACTCCCATTTATTTATAAACGTATTATACGAGTAGAATGGTTTAATCCTTAACAAATGCAATGAATGTAACTGTTTTTCCGAGATAATTCGTCATTATAATAGAGTATGAAATGAGTACTTCGTATCGAAAAAGCCGTTTGCAAATGGATCTCAGTTAAGAATGATCTATATTGCGATTTTACATACATCATTTTCGAAAATATCCTTGTGACGTTGAGCTATATTAGTGGTTTTCTCTTCACTAACCTTGGGAACTTTTAATTAAGATTGATTGCTATAAATAAGCAACTTCTTCCCAACCAAAAATGAAACGTGAGTATTTAAATTAGAGGCAGGTAGAAATAAAGTGAAGCGAAGTAGATAAGAAGTATATAAGCTAAGCATGAGACACATGATAGAAGTCGAGTGACTCTAGCGTTCAACAGTTGTTCTATAGTCGAAGACGGAGTCAAGAATTGCTACAAATTATCTACGGCATAGTGGAGCTTAGAAGTTGAGACAGCCTCAACTTCGCCCTGTTGGTAAGACTCCGTTAATTTGATATTAGTGGAAGAAGCGAATATATCTAGTGCGATGTTTTGGGAGAGTCGGTGTTCATTTATCGTTATAGCAGTAACTTGTGAAATAAATATAGTGTGAGAAATCTGTCTAACGTCTTCTTGAATAACTTATTTACTCTTTAGTGTTAGTATATTGAGTTTAGCTATGGCACAAGAGGTGAATAGGAATCTAATTTCGTCACATCCATCACATTGATAAATACATCCAAACACAAATATAAATCCCGAAGCATATGATTTTAATTGGCCATATTTTTCTTACGAAAGATATTTAGAGAATTTGGTTGGATTAGTTTCTTTTAAACAGCACTGTTAGCATACGAGTATCATTCATCACTTCCGAGAGAAGGTCCGACGGAAGCTCCTTAATTGTACAGTCAAATGGATCATAAAATATGGAAACGTCTTCAGCCCTTGTATCGGGATCCTAAAAAATGGGATAGTAATTTTTCTTGTAATTTTTTCATTCTAGAATACATTTACCCACGAGCCAGATTTGGTAGGAAATAAACAAACAAACAAACGTTCAAAAATAGACAACGGGCTGTAGTCTCCCAACTCTTGCTCTAAACCGTTGTTTTTAAGCCGCGGATAGTTAGAGGACTAATAAATCGAAATCTTCCAGAGGAAGTAAGAAATTTAACAAATAAATCTACAGGGACCTAGACTTTATTTTGTGTAGTGAAATGAATTTACGCGACTTAATAACATGAAAATTGAAAAATGCAGCTCTGGGAAGGTATTTCATTTTATTCCTTGATCAGAGTTGTTTTGATAATCTAATACAGTTTCAGCAAACTGCAACTTGCGGATCCAATTCGGCAAGAGGGTTAAAATTGTTTTTACATGAAAAAGTTAAAAAATAAATGAAGCTACGTGGAGTAACCATTAAGATATACACAGTGCGTCAAAGAATTCTTAGACTGAGTCTGTAAAAAGAAATAAAGACAAGAAACCATTATTTGTTTGGTTTCTTATTCACAATAAACCACTCCAGCTTCAGGACACTTATTACAGCGATTAATGATTCGAATGTCTATTCCAGTTTACTTTGCGGAGTATCTTCCAAAACACGCGTCAGAGCACTTTCAATGGTTGAAATACTCGTATCATCAAAATAACACCATATAGCTTCATTTTAAGTTTTAGAAACAAAGAGAAGGTCTAAATTAGAGGAATATGATGGATTTTTCAAAACAAGTGTAATTTAGAGCTTAAAATCTACGAAGAATAAATGAGTTGTGATTGGGCTCGTTACCAAACAACTAACTCCTGCTGTTTTCATTTCAATATCCTGGATGCAAACGACGAACTCTGGCTTACAGATGCTTCAAAATATTTAAATAATACTCACACCAATAGTTGTATAGGACTACACATAAACTTCTTTTTTACTACTGACATCTTACTTCCACTTCTGATTTATAAACTTTCTCTTTACTTTTTTATTCTACTTTCTTAACTTATAACTTATAATCACTTCACTTTTACTTATTACTCAACTTTTAACCCTATTTTGACTCTTAATTACCTTTTTGTCTTCAAACTTCAGACAATTAAAAGGAACTCGATTAACTAATAATATTAACTTTTATTCTAACACAATCACATACATTTATTGCATTACATCGATCAGCCCCACAATTTATTTTTAGCATAAGTGTCACCTGGAATGCATTACAGATCTTTCTCTCTGGGGTGTTTCTTTTCCTCTGAGGTGTCGTGAAAGTAAACAAGTAAGCATCTTACACACCCATCCCTTACAAGCGGGTGATAACAGTTATTTGTCCTGTTGGAGCAAATTGTTTGAGGATAATATTTTTTCAATCGAAGAAAGTAATGAGTATTTTTTTGGTTTTGAACGGAACTTTTCTTGTTTTCTAGGCTTATAGTGATTTTTTTTTTATTTCAAATCCACCATTTATCTCTTATTTTTAAAATAGTAATGAAAACACCATGTTTCATATTGACTTCAAGAAATTTGGATCCTTTTCAGCGAATGAAATAACGTCTTTGCAATGTGCACATCTCACTGATTTTTGTTCCTTGGCTAATGTGTGTGGAGCAAATTTAGCGCATAAACTTTTCTTTTGCCCAAATCTTCAAGTAAGATATTTCGAATAGTTTCTTTTATGATGCTCAAAGACTTCTTAATCATTCTCAAAAACGCGCTGCGATTGTTTGTCACGAAAAACGCAATTTTTTCAATATTCTCTACCGTTCTAGATGAACTTAGTCTTCCGGTATGCATATCACCTTCTAGCTTATTTGTTCCGTCCAAAAAAACGTTCGCACCATTGGAAAACATGTGATGTACTTAAACACAAATCTCTCACCTTAAGGTATCCACCTTCCTTCGAAGAGGATTTTTTTAAATAATTGAAAAAATAACTTTTTATATGCGTTATACCATAAGATATGGCTAAAAACTTAAAATACAATGTAAAATTTGCATACATTAATAATTGTTTTAATATTTCAGCTCAAAAAATACATAAAAATAGCAGTAAAGGGGCACTTGTGCAAAACACTAAAACTGAAATTTAAATAGAAATATTTCAATTCTGTAAATTTTATTATGACGAATTGAATCTAATTTAGGATTTGTGCCTCTCTCACAATTATAACTCTGAAAATTAAATACTTATAGGAAGTCGTACTTTGACATACAGAAAAACCGTTCAAATTAGTGATAAGTTATGACTTTTATCATCAATAAAATGCAAAGTAATAGCATTACAACAATAGGAGAGGTTCAACTTCTGAATTCACTTTCTTAGAGCATTCAATGAAAGTTTCATAACATTATATACATAACTTTTTCAATATGATGTTTTGAACTGAAGCAAAATATGAAAATCTTGATTTTGAGAAAAAGCTAAAAATACATTTCAACCCAGAAACTTAACCTAATTAAATAAACATTTAACATTAAAAGGACCCTGATTTGTAAAGTTCGCCATTTGCATTATTTAAATAAGTTATCTTTTTCTTCCTGATGGCCTTTAAAACTTTCCTACGCTTACATTTAACAAGTGTTGTATAACGCTTCAATTCCCTGATTCGAATGTAATCCAACTTTTCGTATCCCTTTACAGTGAAGTAACCCAGATTTTCAATGTTCAGCTTATTTAAGACTTTTAAGCAGCCTTGATGCCCTTCGTTAAATTGTATAATTGCATCATATGCACCTAATTTCACAGTTTTCAAACAAACAAAAACTTCCTTTTGTCTCTTTATCATATTACACCATAAAAATATTCATTTGCATTTTGGGTCTTATGAAATTCATCTTGCATGTTGGAAGATATTTTGATGGCGATATTACGTAAAATATCAATGAAAAACAAACATTAAAGTTCCATTTCCGGTAGCAGAATGCTATTTCCAGTTCTAAAATTTGACACAGACTATTATTAAAATGCTTATAACTCAAGTTCTATGTAAGATAGAAACAAAATTTAAACTGTTCTAGAAAGCTATAAGAAATCCGGCTTTAATAATAGACCATAAATAAAAAAAATCGACTTTTTGACTGAAAATCGCGTTTTCAAGGTAGGCGGATACCTTAAGCTTGTTTCATCTATTTGTATGTTTCCGAGGTACTTTTATTGAGTTTTTCTTTATATTTAATTACAGCTCTTTGTTCCATCTTAACAATTTAACATTGAAACCTTACACTTCTCGAATGAATGAATGAATGGCTGAGTCTTTTGAGTTAAATCAACAATTACTCAGAAATGTTGACAATGCTCTATCAGATGATCGAGGTTTATCACGCATGCAAGATAACACTATTGCGCGACTGTAGATGAGATCTAAGACCGGTGCTAAAAATTCGTTGATGCATTGTGTATAAACAAATTGCAACAGCCTTTTTTTCAATCTAGTTGCAAGCGCTAAAGACATTTCCATACTTCAAAAACCCTTTCCTTGTTCATTTGAAGAGCTTCCATCAGACCTTGGAAGTGTTTCATCTACAAAACGATGACATGCTTCCAATGATGCTTAAAGAAATTCATTGATTCCAATTTTTTAAATACCTTTCGGAAGATAATTATGGTCGAATGAACGCAAATGTTTTTATCTGTATTCAGGCGTACGTACCAATATGAAAGAACATCTTTAAAAATGAAGCGGATGAAATATCTTTACAGATTACTATTAACAGGCAAGTAAATTATCCAGTATGATGAAATTATTATCTCAGAAAAACAAATTTCATCCGTCGCATTATTTTGCAAAATTTAACCATTTCTATAATATGTTTATTAATTAATAAAAATATTTTATTTTATTATATTATAAACGACAGCGTGTCTATATAAATATCATATAAGAATATAGCTTCGTAATTTAATAAAATGTTAATCTGTTTTGCAGTTGTTGTTGCTCTATGATTAGAACTGCCCATGTAATTATCGAATTTGCACAACCTGGTCCATCAAGCCTAAAAATATTATGATTTGGCCGTTGACAAAAAAAAAAAAAAAAGTTTGCCGATCCCTCGCCTAATAGATATAGAAGAAAGAAAGAGACAGAAGACCAGGTGGACCTCATATTATTCAAATGGAAACTTAATTACGTACATATGCAACAGTCGATGGATGCGTTTCTTGTTTATTACACATCATTTCGTCTTCCAGACCTAATCAGAACTACTCGAAAACAACTGTCACTCATCATGTGATACTGCCAGGTCTGCCATCTATTCGCGTTCCCTCAGCAGAATGAAGGTTGAAATCCATTTCCGAATCATAGTTTTGCAGATTTCTAACCCAATCATCAAGGAGCAATCCTGCTTTCTTTTCGCATATCATCCATTCAGAGATGAAACTTAATCAGTCTCAATAATATTCGTTTATAATAAGTCTTATTATTATTAAATGTACGTAACAGGGGGAAGAAGTGTTGCACCAGTTAGAAAAATACTTTTTAGGAAACATCGAATGGAAACAAAGCAAAATGTTATTATTTCCAAGCGATATCGTTGAAACAAAATAACATGATAGCAGCAATAACAGGAAAAAAACAATTAATTGTAAAAATTTTCGTTACTGGGGTTTTTAACGAGACTCAAACAACTTTCAAAAAGAAGTGAACTTGTTGGGATTAGAACAGTTTCAATTTCTTACTACAGGCGATCAGAACAAACCAGTTCATGCCTCAACTTTTGCAACAATGACATTCGAGGAAGTTTCAAAAGGTTTCAATTTATTATACTGAGAAATAACTGAGATACCTGGATAAAATTTATTCTGCATATTAATTCATTATTAAGTGCATAATTTTGTAAATTACAGCCATTAATTCTGATTTGTTTGGCTTCAGGAAGTGGTAGATTGAAGTAACTCGCAAAAGAAGTTTAAATCATTATAACAAGGTATCGTAAAATTTTAATTATTACTAAAAGTTGTCAAGATTAGGAACTTAATTTTTATTTATTAATAGCTGGCATATATGTTATTTGCAAGAGTGAATTAAAAATATAAAAATTCTGATGGAACAATAAAAAAAAAAAAAAAAAAGATTAATGAGCATCAATTTTTAAATAATAATTTGAGTAAATTTAAGTGAACAGTATAAGAGCCACCAAGAAAAGAATGATTTAGTAAATAAAAAAGCAAATTTAAAAATATATAAATTTAAAATTGGAGGATAAGGCTGTAAATGATTAATTAAAGAAATTTTTAAAGTATTCATAATTTTAAAAAAAATTAATTTTTCCATAAGAACTGGGGTTTATAAAAAAAAACAATAAATAAATTTGTTATGAAGCAAAAACTAATGATGAAATGTTGCATCAACATTAACAGTTCCTTAAAAAATTTTGAAACGATTCGATCAGTGATGGATATATGTGTAACATACAAATAAACATTCATATTTAAATATAAGATTCTTAAAACATTTTTTTCTACATAGTCACCATCTAGAGTTATACATTTCTCCCGAAGTTTCTTGATCTTTTGAAGGCCGTCATTGTAGAAATCAGCAGATTGAAACCAAACACAAATCAGCTTTAATGGCTGAAATTTATAACATTATGTGCATAAAGATCAAATAATGTGCAGAATACATTTTATCAGATTCTTGGTTAATTGTTAGAAATAATTAAAACTTTACGATACCTCATCGTAAAATCAATACACTTGATAAAATTCAATTAAAATATTATAAAATTAAATTTTATACGGAAAGTGGTGTTATTTACATGCGTTGCTTGATATTTTCTGATTGCCGTTCTGAAAAAAACAGTTTTTTTTTCAACAGGTTCAAATTTTTCTAGTATTTGATGTGACATTTCAACATCTGAGCTCAAATCTGGTACAGAATTACTAGATCGTGTTTCAGTCGCAAATTTCATCGTAGAATCTCTTCGTGGAGTAATCGCCATATGACGCAGAACTTTTATCTTTTTTTCCACATCTCCAAAATCACTCAATCTAAGAACGAAAGAGATCAGTTTTTATTTGGAATATTTACAAGGAACGCAATAAAAGTATTTTTAATAGTTGATTTAGTATTCCAGAGTCCAATTTAAAAGGGATTCTATACTTGTCTTAGAAAATAAATAAACTAAATGGAATTACTTAACGAATTTACGTATTGTTACGAGTCTACAATTACATTTTTAAACAACGTTAATCTTATAAATGAAGATACATTTATAGAGGTTTTGTTGGAACCTTAACGATAAACTTGGCGAATATTTTGGTGACAAAATTAAGGTTATCGGAAATATCTCGAAATTTATATTACGAGAGGAACGACGGAATTTTGCTTGTGACATCACGTCTGGTAGGAATTGCTATTAATACGCATAAATGCGTAGTCTGAGAAAATCTGACGAGGAATCGCCGGAATCTGTCAGAGACTGACTTTGAAATGAAAAATATTCCTTTGGAGATTTGTCTTCAGTGCAAGGTTAGTGAGCTGAGAGAATGTTATTGAAAGCGCTTTTACTGTTATTATCAGTGATTTGTTATCTGTTTGCATTAATATTCTCAAAGGACCGGAGTTGTCAGATTTAAAATTAGGTCTTGCGCAACTAACATGAAAAAAATGCGGCAATTTTTCTCAAGAAAACTTTTTTCACAATAAACAAGTTTAACACATTATTTCTTATTTCTAAGCTTCATGTTGTCCAATTAAAAATGTATCTAATAAAAATGCAGCATGAACACATATATTAATTTTTTTTTTTTATTTATACTATTTATTTTCAATGTTCAACATCGTTAAGAAAGACTAAACCTTAATTTAATACGATGGATTAGACCTAACACTTTAACGTGTAACTCACAAGTTAAATGTCCAAAATTCATACGTTTTAGAAAATGAGTACATTTCATAACAGCATAAGTACATTTCATCCATCTTTTTATAGCATTATTTTATTGTTTTATTAGCGAGACATTTAAATGTTCATGCACGATGCGGAACCAATCTCTTTTATGCCATCTCTATCCAACACATTACTAGAAGTATGGCTTCGTGCTGCAAGGGACTATAAGAAATTAATACTATTGTTAAGTTCACACTAATTTTATTCTAAATTACAGGATACTTAATGAAGTACCAACTAATATCTTCTCATAAAATAGTCGACAAGAAATCAATGGAATCTTTAAAGAAGAGGGGAAAAAATTAATTTTGAAATGAAGTAGTAATGTAACCACATGGTATTCGATTGTTCAGCATCTGGTTACATTCTTTAATCCGGTATTCGATTTTTTGGCATTGTCTATAATCCAGCACTGATCAATATGTTTATTATAATATTTTTTTCATGTGGATTCGGGAGTTTGTTGACCTTGACCGCAAGGTCGTGAACACGCATTTCCGCCCAATATTACTCTATCTGTCAGTCTCATTTCAGTACAATGTTTCTTATTTTCCAACAGGTTACATATCAGGTTTGCACAATGTTACAACTGTGGACGTAAAATGTTCTCGAAGCCCATCAGATATTTTTCAAGTGCTACTAAAACTACACTCGCTGCCATAAGTTATACACGCAAAAGTAAATGTTGATTTCAGGAATGCAATCTGAATTCGAGAAGATGCAATTCGCTGCAAAAGTAGGTAAAAGTATGCTAATATGTCATGAAACAGCCAATCACGGCTTCGTTTCGAGAAATATGCTAAAAACGCAGCCGTACAAGAAGTCAGCATTGTGAAAGATAACAGTAATTACATAGTAATTGTTAGTATTGATAAGAAATATGATTAGAATTTCCGTACTATTTGCTTTTAAAACAAATTTGTTTCTATAGTTTCCAGAAGACAAATTGACACTCCCCCGTCCTTAATCCTTCGGCGCTGGACGAAACATCGGGGGATGTTTTTTTACCCCGTGGAGGGGGGAAAAGTAGTTGTTGACCTTGATGTGGCAGCGTTGTTTCGAACCCTGGTCCAGTGGGTCCGTAGGAAAGTTGACCGGTCGCTTTTTGCTGTGCCTTCACCCACTAGGCTGAAAATACGTCTCATCTGGCTAATTAAGAAAGGCATTTCAACTTCTAGCGTTGCTGTAGAAGAGAGTCGCACTTCCACTTTCTACGCATTTTGGGGTGCACGTCGCCAGCTAAAAAAACTATTGCAATGTCCTTAGACACGACGTTCTAGTAGAACGTGTTATAGAGTTCTGAATATCCCTTCTCTTCGGAAACTTTAGGTTTAATGGAACTGACCACGCCTTTTCCAAAACCACGGGACATATTCCTTTGTTTTGTTTGGATAGCTGAAAGTGATAAAACAGTTATTGGTCCTGAGCACTCCAACCAGGGCAGGTATTGACACCTGCTAAACTGGAACACCTGATGTGTGGGTGTTCTCGGTTTCTAGGAGAATCGGACTCTTTAAGGTCAAATTCTTGAGAAACGGAAATGTTGTTTGCCCTTTCTCACGAATCCTCACGTTGTGGAGGGGAAGAGAGTGATTTGGCGACTGGGAGTGCCGCTGCTGTTTCGAATCCTGGTTCAGTGGGTCTAAAGAAAAGTAGACCAGTCGCTTTTTGCAATGACTCTACCAATTAGGCTGAAAAGACGTCTCGTCTGACTAGTTAAGTAAAGCGTTTTAACTTCTGGCGTCGTTGTAGAAGAGAGTCACTGCAATCCCATTGAAAATCCTTGGATTGCAATCGGTCGAGCTGTATTTACATGTTTCCCACCCCCAGCCCCTCTTAGAGTGCTGCAAACTGCGCTGCAGGAGAAATGGAAATTACTTGATTGTGCGGTAATTAATCACCTCATGGAAAGCATAATCATGCGCTATAAACTTCGTCGAATGAGAGATGGTCACATACCCTTTAATATCGGTATTGCTTACTTGTTTTGGCTTTATATATAAACATCATTTCGTTAATTATTCCAATATGATTTCGTCTTCTAACTTATGAAAATTCGATATTTTTTCATCTTTGGGTGCATTTTTTTGTTTTATCTCAGGCATAAACACGTTTGATACTTTCCTGTCGCATTTCGTTGTCAATCAAAGCAGTAATCGATTTTTTCGCATTTTACCGCTGTGTGCTTAACTTTCGGGAGAGAGCGTAATAAACGTAAATATGTGACTAGAGTAACTCGTTACAACTTGTTTTAATTATCATTGCACTGTATTGTTTTCTTTTAACTATGGTGTGTTTTTTCATGAATACTAAAGTATTCAATTCAACTGTTGTTCAATGTTTTAATTTAATTGTGTCGTTGCTAGAATAACGAAATGCCTTCTCAAATATGTATATCGTTCTACACAATTTCAGAACGTGTGCAAACACGTTAATTACAGGTTTTAATCACTTTTTTTTTTTATCCAGAATGATTTATATTTCGCATCCCCGTTAAAACTATAGTAATGCTCGATGTCCTGAAATATCGATAATTCGGCATGGCTATGGTTTCGAACATGCCGGATTAAATATAGCTTATAGTTTTTATTCTGGCAGAAATCAGTACTATGGTAATCATAAGAATTGAAGATTGAATTTTCAAATTTTTCAGTAGGAAAATTTGAAAATTAAATTAGAATTAAACGATAACGAAGCATGAACGAGTACACAGATGAGCTTGGTTCAAAAAATTATGAATCGAGAAAAACTTTCCAAGAGTACTTACATTTTGGGTATACTGGTGCTGATGTGTAGAAAGAATACGATTTCACATCAAATAATTTGAGATAAAAACCAGCGTTTTTTAAAACAACGTTTTTAAATGGTGGCAAAGTTTATTAAAAAAATTATTGAAATATTAGTTAAAACTTTGTAAAAAACCTCATATCTCTCTCGTCTTTAAGATCACTCTCTCTGCGTAATTCAATATATCTTCTATAGATGGCGCCACGTTACTCGACAAACTACGTTATTAAAAAAAATTATTGAAATTTTAGTTAAAACTTGTCACAAATGTCTAAATATTGCATTGTTAGGCGAATAAAAACGATTCCCAAAGTTTCAGAGCTCTTGCTTGATGGGAAGTTGGTTAAATTAACGATCGAAAATTTGATGAAACATACTCTCTCTCTCTCTCTCTCTCTCTCACACACACACACACAAATGCACACCAAGTGAAATACAGAAAAACGATGTAAAAAGTTGAAAGGCAAAGTTCTAAATTCTCTGTGATTCGCAAAATCTACAAAACTCACTTATGTTGATAGTCATCCCATCTACCGTAGCAAAGATCCAATCCTCCAACAAATGCATAGGTCTGATCTACGCAGACGATTTTTTCGTGATGGGCCCACAGAAGGACCCCCTTCGAAACTTCAGGATGACGAATCACCTGTTAATAAGCAAAAATGTATGAAAAAATGCGTTAATATATTTTTTAAATGAAAAAAAAAAAAATCAAAGGCAGAATACAAATAGTTCTCATAATATCAAATTGCATTCAATTGAACAACTGATAAATCCATATTTTAAATATATTTAAATTATTAAATGATATCAAAAGGAAGCAATGCAATTCTGCTTTTTCACTTTTATATTTTTATGCATCTTCCTAAGCTTCTTTTCGGAGTGATGGCTGTTGATTCCCAAAGCAAGTTCTAGTTCTTTATATAAAAGAACATATATCCGCACACCAGCACGCTGGAAAAAAATCACACCAAATCAATGAAATGTTTTTGGGGCACTTAATAGTCTGAAATTCACATATACAACTTTAAGAATTACGCGTTACTTTGCACATTTGGTACTATGAATTTTTCTATACTAAAGTACGAGATAAAAGCATTATATTTTTATGAATATCTCACAAATCGAACAATAAAAAACCAAAGGCTTTTATTTTGTCTATGAAAACATTGAGACAGAAAATGCTTGTTTATTGAACGCCTTTCTCTGGCCTACTTCTGATTAACAAACATCCAGTAATCACAGCCAATGGGACGAAGTTTGTTAGTATAGTCCGGGTTGACCTCTGATATTTTGTACTGTGTGAGATAGCATAACTTGGGATTTCTAAGCTTGCCCAGAAGTTTATTTAAAAAAATAGTATTTAATGATTAGCATATAAGTTTGAAAATGCTTGGAGGTTAAGTGAAAAAAAATAAATAAAGTTTAAAATTTAATGTTTAAACTTTAAAGTGTTCAGTTAAGTATTGCAAGAGATATAAATTTGGACTTGCCTAGAAGCTGCATTGTGAGGAGGTCAAGTTTTATCGGTGAATTGAGCAGTTGACTCGCCGAGGGTATGATTGGTTGTCAAGTGGGTTGACTAGGAGTTATTCCGGGAGAATATTTCTTGGGTTTTTTTTTTTTTTTTTTTTTTTTTTTTTTTTTTGTATTAAGTAATAGGGGAGGGAGGTATTTTTCCATTTTTTTGAGGGATTTATTGTCAACATTGTCTATGTTATTGAAGAAACTTCTTGATAATGAATTGTTTTGTTGAGGGGTAATTTAGATCCGCTTCACATTTCGCATATGCAAGCCCACGCCTGTAATTTGCCTAATGATGAAATTTTGAGCTCTTTCAATGATATTAAAATTTGTTTTGCAGCAAAGCCCTAGACAGGACAAGTGCAGCGACTCTCTTCTACTACAACGTTAGAAGTTAAAAGGCCTTACTCAACCAGCCCGATGAGATATCTTTTCGGCTTTATTGGTAGGCCCGTCAACTTCGGATCCCTTGGTCCAGGGTTCGAATCAACGCTGCCGCTTCTCGATCGCCGTCCTATACCGATCGTCGTAGTGGTGACTCAGGACATGATGGCAGCACAGCCTATACCTACTGATTGCACACACACACACACATTTGCCCCGACGCAAAAAAAAAAAAATACTTGCCTCTGTATATCCCGGCTCTGGCGCACGTGTCGACGAGACCCGCCACTCAACACGAGATAGCCGATGACTCAGGGAGGGGATGTATAACAATTGCAATCAATTGCAGTAATGGCTGACAAAATCGAAAAACAACCATCTGAACAAACTAAGCAATCAAAAAAGCAACCTTCTGTACAATCTCTTCGTATCATCACGATGATACTGGAGGGGGAGTAGTGCAGCGACTCTCTTCTACTACAACCTTAGAAGTTAAAAGGCCTTACTCAACCAGCCCAATGAGATATCTTTTCGGCTTGATTGGTAGGCCCGTCAACTTCGGATCCCTTGGTCCAGGGTTCGAATCAACGCTGCCGCTTTTCGATCGCCGTACAAGCATAGGTAATGATAGATCTGAGAATCAAAGTATCGATACAAATTTGTCCTCCCGTTGGCGTGGTGGGGAAGTTAAAAGAGGGGATGCCAGCTCAGGTGTCGTCCTCGTCACTTGACCGTGGTTCAAAATTACGAGGTCCGTCGCCGATAGCCCTCGTGTTGCTTCTAATGCGACGTTAATAAAAAAAACTAAACTAATCGATAAGAATTTTGTTCCTGTGATTTTATTTGGAATTCCGAGAAATTAGAAAGAAGAGTTTACCTGCTACTATTTGGAAATTTTCTTTAACCTATATTAAATTTTTTCTGAAAGTGAGAGTTTTATCGAGGGTTCCCCCAAGATGTTTTGTTAGCTTGGATCAGGGGATTTTAGTGTCATATAGGTTTATGTTTTTGGTAGTGAAAAGTACTGCCTACCAACGATACAGGCTATTTGTCAATTAACAGTTTCAAGTGCTGTTAAGTGCATAGGTGACTGCTTTGGGATTTTCGTGACGTGCAAGAATTGCATTGCCATCAACATACATACAGATTATGGTGTTGTGGCTTCTTTGGAATGCTATTCACGGATAAGCTGAATAAAGTTGGAGAGATTGGAAGGGGGTGTAAATTTTGCCAAATTTTTCTCTGAAGCGTTTTTTTTTTTCAGCACATATAAAAGTAGAATCATTATTTGGAGTGGTTCGAGAAGTAGAATAATATGCATTTAAGGTTTGATATGTGATATCTTTTATATGATTTTCAATGTATAACCAATTTGTAAAAACCTATGTCTGGTATGTGTATGTGGAAATGTGTACGAAAAGTGAATTTTACTGGGTTGTAATCCAAACTGAGCTCGGGGAGAGAAGTGGGCACACCCGTCTAATAGAAATTATTAGGACGAAGTCTATAGTGAAGGCGGAGTCATGGACAAATCATGGACTGGTGAGTAGGGCTAAAATTGCAAGATCGCTTGGATTTGCAAAATTTTGTAAAGCAGTGCCTCTAGATAGTGTAATTTCACAACCCCGTGCCGTACGGCGGGAATTAAAATCTTCGAAGATAGTAGAGACGTGTCCGATCTGGATATGAATGTCTAAATACTTTAAGAGCTCGTAATAAAAGAGTTAAGAGCTTGGCAGAATTTACAGTGAAACAAATATCTGCCAAGTCGTAAAACAAAATCAAACAGATCCTGAATGCGACTATAAAGCAAACTACTTTACGGCAGAATTTCTTGAAAAGGAAAAATTGATAGAAGTACGAAATAACAAGTGAATCGACCGATAAGAAAGAAAATACCTTTTTTTAAATTCCTAATGCGATCACAGCCAATACATCTTGTAATTTTGAATTATAGTCAATAGACGGGCTCGACATCCGAGCCGGCAACCTATTCTTCACATCTACGCCACGCTAACGCGTAAATTTTGAACTCCGGATAATTTAAAGAGTATCAGCTCCTCCATATGCCAACGGAACTTGACAATAACATAAATGGACACTACTTCGATTCCAGGATCACCAGGTTACCACGCCCATGAAAAAAAAAATTACATTTATTTGTTTGTTTGTTGAACAATTTCAATTTCGGGTGTCTTTTTCCAGGAGACACAACCTCTGACCAAAGCCGAAATGCCTCACAGTTTTGAGCCGTGGTCGATGAGGTTGACCCCTGACCTGACACCCTACTCTCTATATCCACATCCATGTGAGTTTTAGTTTAGTTTAGTTTTTATTAACGTCGCACTATAAGCAACACGAGGGCTATTGGCAACGGACCTCGTAATTTTGAACCACGGTCAAGCGACGAGGACGACACCTGAGCTGGCACCCCCCTCTCCTAACATCCACACCACGCCAACGGGAGGACTTTGGGCCCGAACAGATTTAACATGCATCAGCCCCGGCTACACGGCGGGTCTTTGGCGGCCAAAGATCGAACCCGCGACTGAACGAAAACCGCCAGCCGCTAATCCACGACCTTGACCACCAGGCTACCGCGGCCCCCACATCCATGTGAGAACTGTTAATGTCTGAAAATTTAACCCAAATTAGTCTGGGTGCACGTCATACGATGGTGGCATCAGAACTTGAATACGTTGTTGGATTAAAACATAACGCCTGCTACGACCTCACAACCATGACCACTCGGCTATCTTGAGCTAACGAAGAGTGTTAAAATTACTGTGTCTTAATATGGGATGAAATCAATTCGTTTGGTGTTTATTTGTTCAATAGGAATATTGAAGCTCATCTGATATGATCATTACTTTTTTT
The DNA here is from genome assembly GCA_019974015.1 of Nephila pilipes. Lineage (NCBI taxonomy): Eukaryota > Metazoa > Arthropoda > Arachnida > Araneae > Nephilidae > Nephila > Nephila pilipes. The sequence continues at coordinate 559,793 of BMAW01009525.1, read as the reverse complement.
AAGAGTGATCCGGAAGCAACCTTTTAACACGTTTCGGACCATTTACCCACTGGTGGTCATATTCAGTTTTTTCATTCGCATCGAAGTGACCACTGGTGGACATTTTGTATCTATTTTTTCAGCGCCGTGTTCACACCCGTGGTCACGTTTTATATGGATTTTGCAAATGCTAATCGATTATTCGATCCAAGGACACATATCACGATGCGGTCTAAGCAGATTGGATGTATTTCTATTTTTGAACCCATGGGCTCGAAAAAAAAACTGAAAAACAGACACAAAGTAAAACGAATTTGAATTAAAAATAAGAGAATAATCAAAAAATAAAACAATTCAACAAAAATCCTGAAAAAACAAAAATTGGTCCCAAGAGTGAGATTTGCGCAATTAGTGCTTAAAAAATTATGTGCAGTTATCAAATATTTTAATTTATTCTCAAAGAGCTTAAAATCTATAGTCTTGATATGAAAAATTTCAGTAATATTATTCTGAAACAGGTTATTCGTTAAAATCTCTCAAAGCAGTGTAAAAGAAGTACAGAAAAATCACGTAAGAATATCAAGCAATAATTTAGATACACAAGTATACTGTTCAGTGAAACTTACAAATACTGGTAAGGTATTTTGTTTTATTTTCTTATAATTTGTTTTGCCTTATATTATAACAAGTCTTAGGCACTGTGAAAAATTTAAATAAAGAAATATAGCTTCTTCATTTGAAATTCCATTCAAATATTTTTTTTAATTAATTGTGGATGCAATACATTTATTTGTATTATGTTTAAATTTCTTAAGGCTCCCGTCTACCAAACATTTTGATTTCATATGCGCAATGTAAATCATATGGAATTTCTACTTTTCTCATGAAATCTAGACAATTAAGTGCAATATTTGAATGCAAAAAAGTGCGCCCGAAAGAGCAAAAAATTATGAAGATTTCTGCGGAATGAAGGTTTCTCCTCGGATTTATGTAATTATATTTCATCCATTTTAATGACTCGTTTGCGGATTTTCCGTTGTTGTCAAAATATTTTTAAAAATCATGGAGAAAATCTAATTCCGCAGAATTCTTCATTTTTTGAATACTTTTTTTGCATTGAAATAGATAATAATAGATAAAATAGTCCAGATTTCAAGAAGAAAGAAGAAATTTCATAGGATTAACCCTACGCTCACGAAATCAAAATGGCTCATTGATGGGAACCTCAAAGAATTAATGATGCAAAAAAAAAAAAAGGTTTTGGCCAAAGAAAATAGCTATTACTTTTTAAAGCATCTAAATAAATATCATTATTTGAAAAACTGAATGCGAATTATTATGAAAAAGTTAAAGAAATGTAATTAAATTAAATGAATAATTTGAGCAAATAAGCAATATTTATTAAATTTAAGTAAAGAATTACCTCCAATTTTAGATGCACAGTCAACCATAACAGTAAAAATGTAATTTTTAAACTTACGGCTTTTCGCTTGAGAATATAATCGAGCTGCCAGTAATGTCCATGAACGGTTGGACGTTTCATATAAATTTCAGGTGACAACCACCAGTCAGCAATGTAAATTTCTTCAGTTGCCTTATCTAGAACTTCAGCTACAGCTTCAAAATAAGTAGCGCCATCTACAATCCTGAAAGAGGAACTCTATACCAGTAGTTCTTAAACACTTTTTAATCTTAGAACATTACTCCTACGCTTAAATTTAACGACAATCCTCTCTCCTAACCATGATCCAGCAAGGAAATATATATATATATATATATATATATATATATATATATATATATATATATATATTATGACATAAAATAAGAACTTCGGTTTTGTCATGTTTTGAATCGTTCACCAACTATCCAGTTGAGTTTCATGTCTATGATCCTCCAAATTTTATGAAAAATTACCTTTGACTACATAATTGTAATATTTCCATGTTCTGTCCATCAATTTTGGGCGCTTTAAGATTGTCTTCGCTCAATGTTTAAGAATAGGACGCAAGTTCAAAAACATTTTTTACAATGAAAAAAAAATCTAAAATATTAATATAAGTTCGTTTGGTTACATCACACATATATGATGCGATTAATAGAATATGCGATTAATAGAATATTGAAATATGCCACAATTTATACACTAATGTGAAGTCGGAATATAATATTAATATCATTTCCCATTTTTATCTTTAAAAATAACTCCCTTTAGATCAATTTATTTAGCATTAAATAAATACTATAAGTAGCAGTGCGAATGTTATATTTGATTACCTGAAAATTTTGTAGATAATTAGATAGAGCTCACAGGTTTTTTATGTAACGACCCAAACAAGACTATTTATTTACTTTCTTTCAGCACGTTAAAAAACGACCAGTAAGCAATTCCAATAAGGAATGTAAAGGGTACTTTATGACGACCGCCCTTCATTGTTTAATTCCACCGACATCTTTCAGTCTACTTAATGTCAAAAAGTACTAGACTGCAATTGAAGATACGCAAGAGCAAGAAAAAAAACTTTATCACTGAAGCATAAATAAGGTCGTTTTCCTCGAATCCCACTTAACTAGCCAATACTAGATTATGATTTAAAATTGAAATCTTAGCTTATTAACTCGTGCTAATTCCAATAATTCTTACTAACAGTAGTTTCGTAGCTTTCTATTTAAACTAAGAACCACTTCAATCCCAAGAGATTAATTACGATATTTTAATTCAATTATTTTCTTAAATGTCAGCTTGATGTTATCCTTATACAATCTCCTTTCATTTTCCTTTCAATACTATTTCATGAATGCATCATTATCTCTAATTCACTTCACATCTATCTTCATATGATTTACCTAATTAAGTTTCACTTTGGTTGGGAAGAAATTGCAATTTTATGCAAGTAAAAATATAATAACTATAAAGTCCCCGAAGTAAGTGAAGCGAAAATCGAGAACAGCCTAATGTCACAACTTCAATTTCAGTTTTAGACGAATTATTTCTTACCACCGACATTCCGTGAGTGGCCGAGGAGGGGCGAAGGAGCCATATCGATTTAGAGTCACGAAATCTTTCGAGCCATTGTCCAACACGAAGTTGAATTCTTCCATCCACAGCTGTGCTTGTTCTTCACTTTCACATTTCACGTGCATGTGTCTAGGGGGAAAAGAACTGATAACAAAATGAATCTAATCATTTCGATTTCATTCATCATCGGCAGAAGCTCTATTGACTGAGTTTATACTGATTTGATTGTGATTGTTTATTAACGTCGCTCTGAGAAACAACACGAGGGCAAAAGGCGATGGACCGTCATTTTGAACCACAGACCGAGTGACGAAGACCTGGCATCTGAGCTGACATCTCCCTCCCCAAACTTCCACACCACGACAATGGGAAGACTTGAGACCTCGACAAATTTAATGTGCATCAGTCCCGCCACACGGTGGGTCTTTAGTGGAATCAGGACTCGAACTCACGACTCGACAGAAACCACTGGTCGTGACCTCTATGCTACCGCGACCTACTCCGATTTAAACTGCACCTCTACGAGTCCGCACACATGCGTTCAGGACAATTGAAACACATATTAGGCGTTTTTACTCACGGGAAAGAGGTCACCGTTATTTTGTGTTTTTATTTTCTATTTTTTCCTGGTGATCCTGGTAACGGACTCGAGGGCAGCAGTTTTCATGTCCTGATGCCACTAAAGACCCGCCGTGTAACCGTGGCTGATGCACGTTAAATCTGTAGAGGCTCTAAGTCTTCCCATGGCGTCGTAGGTGAGTTTGGAGAGAGAGTTGCCAGCTCAGTGTCGTCCGCGTCACTCGACCGAGATTCAAAATAACGAAATCCATCGCCCATTGCTTCTCAGTGCAACGTTAATCAACAATCAGCCACTCTGTTTTTGTAATTTTAAGAAAAAACTACACTTTTTTTTTATGTAATTATAAAGTTTCGTTGTGCTTACGCTGCAGAAAAACGTATTTCAGCATACAATTAGGAGAGACTAATGAAAAAGTTTTTTTATATTCTAATAGACATTTATTTGTCATGCGTACTTGATCGTCACTGAATACTTGGGTTAAACATACTTAAAAATACAGCTTGTTTTTACACATTACGATTCGAATCATCCATGTGAGCTGAGAGAGCTCATTCTTAACAATTAAAGAGTTAAAATGTTAAAACTAAAAATATTGTCAGAGAGAGAGAGTTCAGTTTCAATAGATAACAATTGACTCTAGACATCAAATATTTTGTTACTTCCTTTTATTATACGAAATAATAAAATATTTGATGTGAAAACTGCAAATAAATAAGAGTAAAAAGTAATGTTTTTAAATCGAGTTTTTATTTGGACTAAATCAAGCTTTTTTTGATCTTAAAAGGTTCTAGAAATTTTTTTAAAATGTAAAATAACACATAATTTATAAAAACTTCAAAAGCTTAACTAAAATTTCTAGGTAACTACTGATCAATTAAGTTTCCCATCTACTACTTACTTATATATGAGATCAAAACAAGTGCTAATGCCTCATACTCTTATAAATTATATACTATTTTAAATTTAAGAACACTATTTTCATAGCTTTTAGTCCATCTTTAAATAACTGCTAGATTTAAAAATATTATTTTACTGGTATTTATTTAATTCTTTTTAATTTAGAAATTTAAAACCAAAAAGAGGAATTCCATGAACTATACATATGTGCAAAATTTCAACACAATGGGCTAAATTCACAGACAACTGGCGCCACGTCAAAATCACGTGATGTCTACAAATACAAACCCGCGTGGTTTGCGCTAACATCGGATTTCTCTATATGCTAGTTATTTACATCTTGTTCTTTAACTTTCTTTTAATTAAGATATTTATTATTATCATGTTCCTTACATTATTCGATTATTTACATTCGGTAAGATATTATCTGAGTATGTTTTCGTATAACACATCGATCAATAACTCCCGAGTCTAAAATTGAAAACAACATTTTTTTTGCAAAATTTTTTTTTATTCATCAACATAACATAGATCTTTGAAGACCACTTTTAGGGTGATAATCGTTCCCAACTGCTTTCTTCAAATCTTTTTTTTTTTCCCCCAAAAAAAAATTTTTTTTTTTTTTTTTTTTTTTTTTTTTTTTTTCGGCAAGAAATCTTTTTTGTTGCGAGTAAATAGCGATAAACAGTTTTCTGAATCATCGACTCGTTGCTGTTTTTGTTCCATCGAAAGCAATCGCGGCACCCACTTGGAAAAAACCTTTTTCCTGGTCCGATCGACTTAAAATTTTGACACGTTTCAAGCAAAGGTTAGTACTCTAGAAAGACCTGGTTACTGGTTTACTACGAGCGCCATCTCTGGGTTAGTCTTTGGAGTATTGATCGATGTGTTATCTATAGTTTTATTATTGTTCAATTGTGTTGTTAAAATGTCTCTCGGTAAGCTACAGCAAGCCTATTTCAACTTGTTTTTGACGTTTATTTGTATACTTACGATATAAGCTTTAAATTATTTTCTGCTTTAAACTGTTAACGGCCATTTCAGCTTTTTGTTTTGCTTAAGCTTATTTTGTATTTCAAATTATTTTATATATAAATATTGTTACGTATCAGTAGATCACCGGTTGTTTCAAACATGTTAAAAATAAAGGCCCCAATATTTATTCTAGTATTGTAATTATTCTAAAACCTTGGAAAAATAAGTGTAATTAAGTTCTTCTGAATTATAGTATCTTTTAAGTGTAAACACTTTATATTTATCAAGCTGATTCTGTTTAAAAAATAAAGCAACATTGGATTAAACTATTTTCTCTTTTAATCAAGATACATAATCAAGCTGTAACAGATATATAATGATTTATGATTTAAACAGGTGTCATTTTGTACCTTGAATTAAAGTTTTTTTAAAATGTGTTTTGCAAATAAAATTAATTAATTCAATCATAAGTTGATTATAATGTTTTAAAAAGGAATCAAGAGTATTTAAGAAAAACATGTGTGAATATGTAAATTCTATATACAATTTCAATTTTAATGATTTGCTAGCATTAATTTTTTTTCTTCTCAAAATAATGTTTATTAATCAAATACAATTTTACGTATATATTTAAATGTAAAATGAAGCGCAGAAAATAAAGTTCTGACTATTGAGAATAACAAGACACATATCAAATCTTATGTTAGTGATAATCTATCTGATTTTTAAAAATATGTACAAAATGTTAATTTTTAAAATTGTATTTTCATAGAAATGATACGGTAGGGGGAGAGGAACAGAATTTTGAGAAACAGAAAAATTTATATTCTATAAATCTTGAATATTGTTTAACAATTTGTTATGTTGCCTTGCCATGCAAAAGTGATTGTTTCTTCGAGCCAACACCAGAACCTCGGTTTCACTTTGCAATTCATCTCATCACACGCATACTTTTTAAAAAAATGAATTAACTTAAGCAGTAAGTACACGAATAAAGTGGTTAAATTCTGTAAATAAACATACAAATATCAATTCTTTTTTTATAACATCAGAATTATCTTACGAAGTCTATTGGAAAATAAATATTTAGCTTAGGACTTTTATGAATGAAATGCAAATAAAAATGAATTGTAAATATGTATTTTATGGATTGTAAATAAAAATGTTTAACATGTCAAATAAAAGGACAAGATAATATGCTCCGCCTTATCCTATGGTAAACATTTATATGCGTTTTTTACAATTTAATGAATTATATATAACTACAATGTTTGTGTCATGTATCGAATACAAAATAAATTGTTTTATTTATTCTGTGGAAATGAATGTTGGAGTTCATGCATAGAACAAAATCTGAATATACTACACCAAACATTTATTTAAATTTTTGCAACAATTTTAGGCCACATTATAAAAAAAACCCAAAATATGAAAAGATCTGTGTAAAATCTTAATTACAAGAAAATCAAATTTTGAATTGATATAAAAACAAGTTGTGGTTTCTCCCCTCCCTCCCCAAGTCATATGAGTTTAAAACAGTTCTCATTCAGTTAAAAAGTAGCATATGTAGTAAAATGCAAGTTACTTTAACATATCAAGCGTAACACATTTCTAAATCGCTGTGTAAACAAACGAATACAAGAGTTATTTACATCGGCAGGCATCACGTGATAAGTTTTTCACGTGCTCATGACGTCACATGAATTTAGCCCATTGGACGCAGTTAAGTGCAATGTCCGCGCGGGCCTGAGTATTCCTTCCCCCCCCCTCATGTCCATCGCAGTTTGAACAAACCATAGGGTAATATTGTCATCAGAAATTTTGCAACGTGTATGCAAAATTTCAATTCGATCGGATGATAAGCGTTGTTCAATAAATCATTTGCTGTAATTGCTTACGTAATTTATTGGTGTAAAGATTGGTAAAAAAAAATAATAGTTCCACAAATCGAGTTCTGTCTTGGAGGTTTGTAGCCTGGACCAAACAAGGCTAAAGTGATAAACTGTAATTTCTTGAAAAAGATTTTTTTTCTACTGTTGGGATTGTGATTACACAATGGGGAAAATGAATGATCATGCAATGATTGTGATTGTGCAATGGGTAAAAAACTCGAAATGCTCTTTGAATGGGCGTCTGTTACTGACAAATAAGAAACATTTATTTGAATTTGTATATTTTAGTTCGAGTATGTGCGGCTTTCGTAATTGACCACCATAGAACCAAACAGGTTTACGAAGTGGCTGTCTAAGATAAATAATATGGTACACTGAATTCATTATTTCAAACGGCATCCACAAAAAGTGGTTCCATTGCCTTATTTTGTCTCAAACGTTTCAGTGATGAACTTGGGATGCTTCGTTTTTGTTTTCATTATTACTACATTGCGATTTTCATGTTTCTCTCATTTCTCCAACAAAATTTTTTCATGACATAAAGTTCTATAAATTGAATAAAAATAGCTATATATAACTGTTCGTTCAAAATAATATCATTCATCCAACAGTATAATTATTGCTCAATTGATTAGGGTATTTGACAAAAATCGACATGCCAGAACTAGCCATATGTCACTTAATGCTTCTCTAGATTGTTAGAATTCCAAGTGGTGATATGATTTAAATGTCATTTTGTATTTTTCCTCATCATGTAATCAACTTGTCTCATGCTATCATCACATAAATGTATTAAAAATACTTTTTCCGCATTTTTATCCAAGAACTTCCAGCAAAATATTCTTTGGTGGATCAGTTTCATATTTTTCTAATAAATCATTTCAAAGTTAACTATATTATATATGTATAAACGAGAGAGAATAATTTGCTGCAGCTGTTTCTATAATTGAATTTCAAAATAGAATTTGTGAAAAATAATAGCTCCACGGCTCCAGCTTTGTCTTGGAGAGTGTAATAAATACAATTGCTTGATCCGCTTCTTATTAAACATAAAAAAAAATACCAAATATATTTTATTCCATTATAAATTATATATGATCAAAAAAAATCATTTACCGTACCTGCTCAGATTCTGTATCAAAACCCTTGCTTTGTATTTATGTGTGTCCACCCTAAAACCACGATCAAATAGAATAACATGTTCTACTCGACCGGACCGTGGTTCTATGAAGGCAGCAAAATTTTCCTTTATAAATAACCATCTGGAAGGAGAGAAAATTCATAAATTTACCGTTACTGTCATATACTGTTCACTCATGCGAAAATTATTTCTATTAATTAATAAATATATAAAGGTTTTATAAAAATTCATATTGATCCTTATTTATTTTTAAATTATCTTTTACCACCATTATTTTAAACTTTTCTGTCGCATGGCAGGAAAAATCATTCTGAGCGTTTTTAAAACTGTAGCGAGGTTCTTATTTTGGGGTGTTTCATTACCTAACATATTATTTTATTCTGTTCGATAAATTCCACTTACAGTAAAATCCTAGGATTACTTAGCGATATTTTCAAAATCGCGCCAAAATGATGCCATAAGCACGTTTACCAAATAAACCTCGCTCCAAAAACTAAACCAATTAACCACTGCAATTTTTTATTAAACACTTCTTCCATACAAAAACATTCTGAACTATACCAAACCACATTATCATCATTTCTAACTCTTTTAATTTTTATTCTGATTCACTCCTTGCTTTTTGACTTCAACGCTCAAATCTATTTTTAGCATCTTAATTCTAACATAATTTCATTTCTTCATCACAAACAGGGCAATCATTTTTACTCTCTATTAACCCTCCAAATATACACCAAGCGATTGAAGAAGCTAGACATTAATTTTTCAAAATTAGCTATTTTCAAATTTCACGATGCTTAGTGAACACAGTCAAAACGAAGTAGACAATAAAACTTAAAAAGAACTGGCATAAAAAAAAGAAACATCCGTGTTTATTAGTAATAGGGTTATCTGAAGAGAAGTAGTGTTCATCAAGACAAAAAAAATTTGTCTCCGTGTCATAGGATCAAGACCTATTTTCTTCCAAAAAGCCCACGCCCTTTCCCGTTGCTGTTTATGCAAATATGCAAACACCTTGAGTGAACTGCGTTTTCTTATTTAATACATGACGGTGTTCTTTGGCTTCAATCATGAAAAAAGATTGATATTATGAATTGCATTTCCTCAATGCCATCATTGTGCACTCGTCAAAAAAATGACACTCTTAATAACACTCGCAATTCTCATCGCATTGGGGGAAAGGGAATTAGTATTAGTGTTAATAGCTCAAAGGGAACTAAATGAAGAAATAAATGGATCAATTAACTAACTTCTTACAAAACTGGGGAAATAACCCCTCTTAAGAAGAAAAAAAGCCCCCCATCCTCAGTCAGATGGGAAAAGTATATCTAGTAAGGGACATCTCCGTTTAAAGTACAATTCTGCTGGTCCCTTTTAATAGTATATGCACTTACCTCTTATTAAGGGATACCTCTATTTGAGTGACAATATGTTTGGTCCGATGAGTATTCCTTATTGGAAGATACTACTGTATTAATTCCCATAATGTAGAACAACATTCTTTGAGATAATGTATTAATCCGTCAGAGGACTTTCCCGGCGTTTGCTTTCTCACTGAGCTTCGAATGTGGGCTTAAAAGAAAACTGATTCCTCAGCTTATTTCCAGCAATTGGCTTTAAAAATTACCCCCCAGCGATACTACTTTCAATTACACATATAGCAGAAGAGACGACCCGTCACTCTCTGGCAGTGGAATTTGGGTCAAATCACATTGTCAAAATCAGAAGAGAAATCCAGATTTATGTTCAGTCTTTAGGCTCTTCGCCATCGAGGAAAGACTTGACTTCTTCCATTCAACATTCAAACAACAGCTTTACTGGATCCATTCACAGCTTTATTCAACTTTTTTGGGGTGATGGAATAAGTATCCCATTTTTAAAGAATTTGAGAGACATTACCCTTGATTTTGAAGTGAATTTCCAATGGTTTCCACACACATGGGGATACCTCTGGGAATGAAACAGTTGATAATGTGGCAAAGGATAGTATTAACGGTCCACTGCCTAATTACAAAATATTGACGTTTTACCATTCAAAAAAAAAAAAAATTGGAATATCAGAACCGAAATATTCCTTCGGTTCACTCCTGGTCTAGAGCATTCCTTATTTTCGAGTGTGATAGGAAGACCCAGACTACCAAATCTCGCTTCTTCAGCGGCCGTCTGAGAGGCCTTACTTTTCATTGTGAATGCAAGATTTTCCCGACGTGACTTTCCAGATGGCCTCACTAGTATCACATTCTTAAGTGTTTGTCTTGTGAATATTTACTCCATAATCCTCATTAGTGCATGACATACTGTGGACGAGTGGAGAAGATCTAACTGGGACTAGACATGGAGATAAGCAAAACCGTAACATAGATGCTGCTCGGTCAGATTGACTTAACATTTCCACAGCCGGATTACTGCCACAAATTCAGTCTGTATTAATCATCGATCATTGTTATAAAAGTTGGTAAAGTTAAAAAAAGATTTTGCAAAAACAGAAATTAAGTAGCTAATATTCGACTAGAAATAAACAACTATAGATGTCATTCTAATCATCATACAAAGAATTTGATCAACGTGTTGAATAAATCAAAGGATATATACTGTTCTAAATAATTTTAATCCATAAATATCTCAGATGTTCAGTTTTATTACAGCTACGTTTTTGCCGATATTTCTCTATTGCCATAAACGAGAATACGTCAAAACTTATCAAACACATTTAAGCGAATAATAATAATCTTCGTTATTTTGTTCCTTCTATTTTAAATATAGAGAAATAAAACACGCAATTGAGACCAAATTTGCAATAGAAAACTTATACTCCGAATGAGAGAAATTATAAATATGAGAAAAAAATAAATCAAACGAGGCTTGCGCATTTAAAATGGAGCAAATAAGAAGCGCAGGGATATAGTAGGAGTCTTTTACCAAACCCCACGAATCCACTGATCGTAAAGTGCAGACTGTGATTTCCGTCACAAAAGAGAGGAAATAAAAATCCAACCAAGTAGAAATGAACAAAATGCAGTCTTTGACAAGCATCCTTTGAAAGTTTGGGGTTAAGGATGGGTCGATCATTTTTATACTTTATTTTCTATCTTACTTGGATTTGAAGAATTGCATATAAATCGCCATTTCTTGGAAAGTGAACTGTTCCGGTTTGGGTGTTTTTGCGTAAGAGATTGTTTTCAAGATCTTGCAGTCAGTGACATTAGTAGTACGTTCGATACCATTTTTATGGATCAAATTTTGAAGACTATTAAGATTTGTGTGAGTGATTCCCGAAATAATTTAAAATAATGTTGAAAAGAGTATAAACACGACATAGAAAATTCATATCCATGTTGGAATTTATTTCATCGCTCAATTTATATTAAAACTATAACTTATGGCTCACTTAACTCGCGGTGTAGTAACAATAGACTCCGATTACCAACTGTATGTGTTGCGCAAAACCCATAGAGCACTATGTGCAGAATGAGGGGGAGGGGGTAGTGTTTCTAAATGTATATGTGTTTCGTCTGTTTCAATGTTAATGCACAGCCGCCATGATTTGAAAGTTTAAAGTTCTGGAATCTGTCAATAACAGATTTTTAAAAAATGATTATCCTACCCACCTTCTGTAACGTTTTATTAGCCTATTTCTCGATAGCACAGTCAGATTAAACCATTCAGAATAGAGATACCATAGCCGTGCGCTCTTAGAGTTTCAATCTACCTTTTTTTCCAAAATGGCCACATTTCGAATTCGCATATCCGACCACAGAGTCTTAACGAACTGTCCATTTCATTGTACTTCCTCGAGACGAAACCTTCCTTGCCTTTCAGTCCAAAATCTTCGACAAAGGACAAGGGTCCGATTTCGAGAAATTCCAACTGGAAAAGAAGATTATTTTTCAGAGAAACTCGAAATAATCTATATTCAAAATACACTTTTGAATATGCATTTCAACTTTCTCACTCGAGCCTTCAAGTACATTCGCTTCTTGGTGCTTTTTGACACTCAATGTCAATTATACAAAATATTTCAAAGAAATCTCTAGTCGAGTCGTGGGTTCGAGTCCCGATTCTTCAAAAAGCTCGTCAAGTAGTGTGGATGATGATTCGCCGAGTGGTCGTTAAATCCATTGGAACTCAAAGTCCTCGCGTTGGAAGGGTATGGAAACTGGGATTATAGATTAAGTGTTTTCCTCGTCACTTGACCATGGTTTAAAATTATGAGGTCCCCCTCCAATACTTATCTCTCGTTTTCAAGAACAGGAGTAATAAAACTCTCGGCCTGACCACATCGATTTTACAATATCGAAGACCAATTAATTAGTTGATTTAACGGAACATGGAAGACAATATATTATAAATATTCGAATATTATTTTTTAACTTCAGATATTTGAACTAAGTTTGCTCACTTTCTAACTAATGTTAAAAATGCTAAGCAAAAACTTTTGTTTAAACAGTTAAAAAGTCCATCGTCCGCTTCTTCGAATTTGTAATCTGCCTTCTTCCCATGTTTGGAAAAATTCTACAAAGAATATTCATTATAACCGATTTGGCTTAATAGCAATAATATTGCACGCAAATATCAATTTGGATTTCACAAAAATGCCAGTACATCTATTGCAGTCCATAACTTAGCGACTAACAGAAATAACTTTAAAAATTCGTTTCACTTCGCTGTTACCTTTCTTGAAGCTAAAAATGCGTTTATTAACATTATTTGGCCAATACTATAAACAAATTTTCGATCGTTTTGACCCACATTTGTGTGTTCAAGCATTCATTTATAATTATTTATCAAATAAAACAATAACTTATAATTGTTTTAAAATAAATATTATCTATTTTATCTCTCAATGCATTCCTCAAGGTTCGATGCTAATACCTATCCTGTTGAAATATTTATTTTAATTCTATTTTTAAGTTACAGGGCTTTACTGGCAATCTTGATCCGATTTCCTCAGGTACAACTTGCAATAAGCAAGAAATTAATACAAATGGAATTAACAATTTAATATTTAAGCATATCTCCGACTTTAAATTAGAACTTTCAATAGAAAAAACCCATGTAATTGCCTACAGATGTTCTTCGACCAATAGCAGAGGCTTACGTGGTGGTACAGTCTTCAATAAAAATCCCATTTTTAAAATTAATAATAACTCAATCACAATCCTGAAACATTTTAAATACCTTGGAATTATTGATAATCTGCTCTCTTAGTCTATTCATATACTCTATTTGAAAGAAAACATTTAAATGTGTGCCTATCCATTTTAACAGAATTGCAAGAATTTCACATTATACTATCATAAAAAAAAAAATTTAAATCTTGAAATTTACGAACATTCAACCAATTATAACTTATGGTGTGAGGGTATGAGATAAATCTCTCATTCTACCAAATTCAGGATTTCCCTCGATGCAAAGAATTTATACTTCAAAAGTTTATAAAGAGCTTATAAATCTACTAATGCTTAATAATCTTATAAATCTACTAATACTGAGTAGCTTATAAATCTACTAATAATACTTAATAGCTTATAAATCTACTAATAATACTTAATAGCTTATAAATCTACTAATGCTGAGTAATTAGCTGGGTGAGGCCCTACATGAAAACATGTAGGGCCTCACCCAGCTAATTACTCAGGTTGCCCAAACAACCCAAGAAATTATACTCCCAAACCTGTCTAGAACGTTTGGGAGAAAAGGAAAAAAATTCAAGCAAACCAAAATAATACCTCCAAAAATTCAAACACAGCCTACCAAAATCCCTCAAATCAATCTTCCATTTTGTTCCAGGTGTCCCAAATGATGGAACAGAAGGGCAATATGTTCAAAATGCTTCAAAACCAAATGCTAGAAAACAATCATGAGTAAAGCAAACAATAGCCAAAGAAGTCTGAGAATTTTTAGCTGGAACGCTAACGGAGTTAGGGGAACACTCGGCGAGCTTAAGAACTCGTTTGCTGAGCATAATACCGATATTACCGGGATCCAGGAAACTCTCCTCAGACCTTCTAACAACATTAAAATAGTTAATTATACATGCCATAGGAACGATAGACTAACACACAGGGAAAGGGGCACTGCCATCTTTATAAAAAAATTTACTCAAACATTACCCAATAGACATAAATAGCAATACACTTGAAAATTCGGCCATCTACCGATCTCCATACGGCGTCATCAATACTTGGAGCTAGACACCTTTTTCCTTAAACAACAATAAAGCCATTCTCTTTGGGGATTTCAACGCAAAGCACTTTTGTTGGAACGTGGGACTGTCCAACAGAAAAGGAAAAATTCTTCACAGCTGGGCAATAAACAATTGCATAGAAATATTGGCACCCATTGCTCCTACTCATTTTGCAACTAATAACCTAATAAATTCAGTCCTCGATAAAGCGTTTGCTAAAAATATAGCACTCGACAATATCGAATCAATATATCAACTTAGCAGTGACCATAACCCAATAATTATTGATCAACTTTTTAATAATACTCTCCCTCCCCTACTCAAAACTATGAAATCAACTAATTGGATCAAATTTCAAGACGATATTTTCCATAACATTAATGGAAACCCAATAATCAATGCAAATGAAATTGACGATGCAATTCTTAAATTTAATAGCATTATCACATAGGCGATCACTGCAGCAAGTGTCACCAAAACAATTAATATTAATAATTATTGTTAATAATTATTGTTAATTAATACCCCCCCCCCCGTTAGACTCCCTCCTTACATTAGAGAACTTATTAAAACTAAAAATAGATTCCGGTCCAGATTCCAGTCTACCAGGGATCCAACTTTCAAGCGAGAAATGAATACTCTTCAAAGGTAAATTAAAAACCAAATAAATAGCCATAAAAATAAAACCTGGAAAAATCTATTAAACAAACTGAACCCCGAAGACAACTCCCTGTACAATATGCAGAGGAAAATAGTCAAAAAAAAAAAAAAAAAAAAAAACATCGAAATTCCTCCACTACATGGTCCACATGGAATAGTTTATACAGATGAAGCTGGGTCTTTAAAAACATACTAGAAGACACTTTCACCGAAAATATAAAATCATTTGAAGATGCCACGATTGAATTAGTTGAAAAAACTGTAAAAACGTTTTTCAACAATCAAAATCCTCCAGAACCCCTCACCAGCTCAAAGGAAATCATAAACATAATTAAAAAAAACTACCAAATAGAAAAGCCTCTGGACCAGACTGTATTCCCAACTATGCACTCAAACTTCTCTCCCTTAACGCAGTAACTCACCCAGCAAAAATATTCAATAAATGTCTTATTTATAATTACTTTCCCACTTGCTGGAAATCGGCAAATGTGATAATGCTCCTCCAACCAAATCAAAAATCCATAAATTCTCACAGAGTTACAGACCAATCAGTCTGCTCTGCAACACTGCAAAGGTATTCCAAAGAATTATATTAAATAGAATTAAGAATCACATTTCAATCACAAACTGTATCCCGCCGGAGCAATGCGGTTTCAGGGAGGGACACTCCACAACACACCAACATTATCAACGAAGGATTTGTCCTAAAACGTCATACCATTGGGGTCTTCTTAGACGTAAGAAGAGCCTTTGACAAAATGTGACATGACGGACTTATTTACAAATTAATAAAACTAAATTTTCCAAACTACATCATCAAAATAATTTATAAATTTTTTAAAAAAATAGATCATTCAGTGTCAGAATAAACAAATCTCACTCTACCCTGGACCGAATTCATGCGGGCACGCCTAAAGGCGGAGTCCTCTCCCCCATTTGAACAATTTGTACTCGCATGACTTTCCACACAACGCCAGTGTTAGCACTTGCCTCTTTGCGGACGATTCCGCATTGTTAGCCCAGGGCTACAACTTCAAACTCACACTAAAAACAATGCAACACTATCTACACACCCTGGAGAAATGACTTACCCACTGGAGAATAGCCATAAATGTCGACAAACCACAAGCAATACTCTTCCACAAAGGAAGACAAAACCCCACACTCCACCTACACCTCTTCGTCGAAGAAATCAGCTGGGTATTGGCGGTTAAATATTTGGGTCTGCTCATCGATCATCAAAAATTAACTTATTCCAATCACATAAAACACTTAAAAGATAAATTGTGGAATAAGATCCACCTCTGCATTTCTCTTATAGGCAGACACTCACCAATTTCACTCAAAAATAAAGTCCTACTCTATAGGCAGTTTTTTTATTACCTAGACCTCACCTCAGAAATTCCGTAATACACAATGACCTGCAAATTGAACTCATTGATAATTTTATCACCAAGCTTTCGAGTAGTATATTCATAGCCATTGAAAATCACGCAAATCCCCAACCATATTCACGGATATAAATAATAAGCAAAACTTTGCATACAAAACCACCAAATGGCTTCAACCACTTAAAAACCTCCACAACACCACCCAACAATAACTTCAGATCTTCATTGACATTGATCTCTACAAACAAACAAAACAGCACTTCCCTCCACCCCGAAGAGGAAGTGGGAATGGTTGCAGCAATTGCTGCAAACTGTCCTGCCATTTATCTCCCCCCAACTTAATAACTTAATCATAATAGTCTATTTAATCTTTAAATAATTTTCTAATTGTTCTTTTAAACTTTTCATAAATACTGAGCAGAAGCAGCGAACTCGCTCATTTGCCATCTAATTTAGTAGTAGTAGTAGCTGTGTTCATATTATTACTGGTATAACACAAATTCATCTCATAATATAAAAACAGAACTAATCCACATAAATATCGAAAAATTTGACCCTCAAAACTGATTTTATTTTAATATTACAAGAAGCCCTAACATTACAATAAATTATATACAAAACATATGAACAGTTGACAGTGCCAAAGCTTGATATAATTTTTTTTGTTCTACATTATTTTACCCCACATGAATTAAGATCATAACCCAAGATTCAATGATGAGCTGTGTCAAATAGCTTCAAATATATACATTTTTACTTTGAATTTGATTTCATTTGTTTGTTTAAGTAACATGATAGACCATTGAACTAAATCTTGTAATTTTAAAGCATGAAGGCAACATGAGTTTCATTCTCTACATTTCCCCACCATTTTATGTAGGGTGTTTGGAATGCAGTTCAATTTAAAGTGTAGTTACACATACTTAGGATAAACATGCTTTGGAGTCCCAATCCTCAGAAGAGAGGTTTTATACTCCGGAGGTTTTATACTGTAGTTACACATATTATTCCACAATGCAGCCTTTGGCAAAATCATAGCATTTTAGATTCAAAATGTTGCCTCTCTACCATCTTAATTACTTACCTTTCAATTTTACAAGAGAAATATTCAAAAATCTTGACAAAAGTAAAAAATATTATTTTAAATATCATAATGTGATTTTAAAAAAATATACACACACATAAACACTTGGATTAAAATTTCTCAATTCTTTCACAACTGACATATTTTTAAATTTTATTACATGCAAGAAATACAAGCCAATAAAAGCATGGATATTGTAGCTACCATAAGAATATTATGAACTTTACAGTTAATTATAAATAAAGTATAAAAGTCTAAGAATAGTAATGAAGGAAAAACTTAATATCCATCAGATTGTGCAAACTACATGCATTTTTTTAAAAATATTTGAATTGACATCAGACTAGAACAAATGCAAACATTTTTAAAGAAGGAAGGTGCCATTATCAAAAATATTAAAATGAATCAAAATTAAACATTGTAACTTTTGAGGACTGACACAAAGACACAAATAATATAATTCTTTCAAAGATATAAGAATTTCAAAGAAATATATATAGAGAAACATAAAAATTTTTAGAGAAAACAATTATGAATAACATGAATTTTATTTGAAAAACTTCAATGCTAAATGCCACATGGATAAAAAATTACACTCATTTTAATAAAAATTAATTATTTTTCTGCAAATGAAATAATATATAGATGATAACGAAAACATAATTAGTACAATCATGCATAATTTTATCAAAAATAATTTTTTCTGGAATAAGAAATACAAAGTAAATTAATATGCCTTTACAATAAAAAAAAAAAAAAAAAACTCAGTTCTCTTACAGAAGTCTTCATTTAATGGGAAAAAATCAAACCCAAACTCTATACAGCTTTCTCAATAGATAAATTTTCCAATATATTTATGTTATGTTCCTGCTTCAATGAAATATTGAAATAAACATATTTATACATATATATCACTTATTTTGAGAATTAATGAATTTTTTACATGTATACAATTATTGTCATAGTTTACAACCCATATTATTAGAGCTGTAGTATAAAGATATTTTGTTTAAGTGAAATTTTTAGGGCTACTAGTTCTAAATTCCAGTTACTTTTCTATGAGAAGGAAATTTGATCTTTTCAAATACTGTTAAGAAAATCATGACTCAACTGCCAATAAAATAAATGGAGAAATGAATGTTATGGTTTATAACATAGGAGATAAATCTGGCTATGCTATGCCAAAGCCAATAATAGTAGAGTTCTTTTTATTCGAAAACAGAAAATTTGAGCACTTTCTTTTCATTGTTTTTCTCTTTCTGTAAATGTTTATTTTTCTTATTTTAACTTTGTACACAAAAAAAAAAATTTCATTTTCAGTATTAATCTCTCTAACAGCATATTTCAGAACTTTGATTTTTTTTTTTTTTTTTTAAACACTGTCATTTGAGTTTCTTTTCATAATTAACTTACATTATTCTTAATCACATTACTTTTATATTATTTAAAATATTTTATTAATATTTAAGTATTTTCAATTATTTTGTAAAAATATACATTGATTCATACATTTGATGAGTACAACATTCACTTGTTCTGAAATTTTGCTCCTATTCGTACAGAAAGAAGACAATTTCACTGTTTTCAAATTTCTTTTTAGCCGTAATTCATTACACTCATAAAGAATCAAGGGCAACTTCCTCGCTTCTTGTCATCTTTAACATCTTAAAAACAGAGTGGGGTCTAGTTCAAATTTCCATGGTATTTGAAAATTTAAATTTGACAAATTCTGGACTGAGTTTTTATACTGTACTTTCCTTTTATTTAAATTTTAAAAAGGATAACTTTTAATTACGTAATAGTGCAAAGTTGTGAATTATTTAAATGTTTTCGAATTGTAAGGATGATATATGATAAACAAAAATTGTATTATAATTGACTATCATATATTAGGGCATTTTTCTACCCAAGGTGGATTCTAAGTTAGAGGCCTATTTTTTAATGAAAAATGCCAACAGTTTTATCATTTATAATGAGGCTACAGAAATATTACGGTCAGAGAAAAGAAAAATAGAGTGTGCAAGTTACATTATGCTATATATACCCAATTTCTGCTTTAGGGAAAAGGATTTCAGCACTCTAATTGACCATACCTGCAAAATCACATTTTATCAGACAGTGTAGTTCATTCACAGAATAACACAAATTTCATTTTTTTTAAGAATGCTGGAAAAGCTCC
Organism: Nephila pilipes; assembly: GCA_019974015.1. NCBI lineage: Eukaryota > Metazoa > Arthropoda > Arachnida > Araneae > Nephilidae > Nephila > Nephila pilipes. Next base: position 539,809 of record BMAW01009525.1, on the reverse strand, counting down.
ATGAAAAGATACTACTTAAGAACATGGGATTTTTACAGCAGCATATTATAATAATTTAATTTAATGTGAAATATATGTATCCTGTTTTAATTAGCATTATAAATGGCATGAACACTCATTTTTAGAAGAATCATACAACGATCCCATTCTCAACATCATCGGTAGAATCAGTTATCATTAGGTAAAAGTAACTTCTGTTAGTATATTCAGTCAAAAGGTCAGTTCACCTTTTTAAAGCTGCAGTGTAAATAGGAATATTAAGTTAATTTTCATATTCAACAATAAGATTTGTATGAAGTTGGAAATAATTTATCACTTAAATACATTTTCTTGTAACCTGTGGTTTACCTTATAATGTAATCAACTGTAATGTACTCCAACCCAACATTATAGCTATATGTGAATAGCTTAATAGCTCAGCAATTTAAAAGATCATTGAATTTTGATTTTTTTTCCCAAGAGTAATTAGTTTCCAAGCAACTAAATGTAGATTAAAAAATTCTACTTATGAAGAAATGCAAAAAGTCATTAAATCTCAATATTTTTATACGTATTTGAAGTTCATTTCTCAAAATTCAAATTTTGAACTTCTTACGCAACATGAAATTAAATTCATTTAGATCAGATGTAAATAAAAATACTACCTCTTTCTCAAATGACAAAATTTCTTTACACAATATTTGTTCTCTATTATTATTGATATCAGTCTTAAAATCAAAACCCTTTTTACATATTTTGAGAATAACACTCTTCTCACTGGAAGAGAAAACGTAAGTTTTTTTTATCAAATATAATTCATGAAATGCATTAAAACACACTTTACAGACAGATATTTCTCTCTAATATAAACAGAGGCAAATGTTTTGAGTTCATGTTTGGACAAAACCCTGTTTCATACATCACAAATTTGAAGCCATCCTCTTTAATGTATTAGGAGATGTGTATTCAATACATTTATTTCATGAAAGCTTTTATTACATATATTACAGAAATAAGGCTTCTCTCCGGTGTGAACCTTTAAATGTCTATTGAGAGAAGATCTTTTATGAAAACCTTTATTACATACATTACAAACAAAAGGCTTCTCTCCAGTATGCACCATGAGATGTCCTTTAAGATTAGATAAATCATAAAAACCTTTATTACATATCTCACAAATATGGGGCTTATTAGTATGAATTCGAAGATGACGTTTTAGTTCACATGATTGACGAAAACGCTTCCTACATATCTCACAAAAATAAGCTTTTTCACCTGTATGTATCATGAGATGACAATTACGGTCAGATGTAGTACGGAAACTCTTGCTACATATCTTGCAGATATGTGGTTTTTCTCCAGAATGAATCAAGAGATGTCTTTTGAGATCACAAGCATGGCGAAAAGCTCTGTTGCATGTATCACAAACATGTGGCTTTTCTCCAGTATGAACCAAAAAATGTTTCTTCAGATTACATGCATGACGGAAACCTGCATTACACATTTTGCATATATGAGGTTTCACTCCAGAATGAATTAATAAATGTGTCTGAAGGTTATCAATGCGTTTGAAAGCTCTGTTACATAACTTACAGATATGAGGCTTCTCTTCTGAATGAATTACACTATGTTGCTTAAGATGTTGTAGAGTATCAAAATCTTTATTACACTGATCACAGATATGTTTCTTCCTTCTAGAGCTTGATGAATTCTTAAAAGACCCAGACTTGTAGAAATCTCCTTTTGCCATGACATAAATGTAAAAATTTTCAACAATACCAGTCACTTGCAATTGGTTTGTTTTGATTAGTTCACCTTGAACGAGGAAGTTCCTGCAACCTCGTTTAATAAGCGCTTCCAGCAACTTATTTTTCTAACGTTTTTAACAAATTGTACCTTCGAGATATTAAGCAACAAAAGCTATTATTCTCTGAACTCACAGAAGTTCTCTAACCACACTACCTACATTTCTTGTAATCTTGATCGACGGTTATTTGTTATTGTTTCTTAATCTTGATAGATGAACTCACAAGGGGTCGAGTCCATGTGGACGAATCTTATGAAAGGATCATGATGAATGCCAGTTCTAGAGGTGAAGCCGCTATCATGTCACTTAATTTCCATCTACAGGATAATGCAATGAGTAGTACCTATAACCCTATCAACTATTTAGAACATATTCTTTTGAATTGTAATATATAAACGCATCTCATAGACAATAACTCTGAAACATACTCAAGAAAAATCCGCAGTTTAATATTACATTCAAAGAACTTTTGGTCAAAGCAGTAAACAAGTGTTCAAAATATTCCTGCAGAGGATGATATACTTTGATATCTATTAAATAAAAAGTATCTTTTGAAAAGGGATAATAGCCTTTGTTGCTCTATATCCCTCAAAAAAAACCAATCAATCAACCAATCACTTAATTTTAGCCATTATTTTGTTTTCTAAAATAGTGTATTTAAATTTTTTAAAATTTACTGTTTTACTCTGGAAAATTTGGTCGTAAGTAGAAGACATGGGCATTTAACTAATCGGTGACAAATTTAATGGATCAGTAAAATTCCAAATCTAAGCAAATGCGGATTATAGACTTAATCTTCTAGAATAAGACGTTGCGTCACAAACTAGCAAATACAAAATTTAGAAAAAGTCTATTTCTTCACAAAACATCCGTGAAAATATATTACTAGGAAAGTAAAATATTAATACGCCTATTTAGAAAAATAATTTCAAAAGTAAACGTTTATCAAATTGCAAGTGAACAATATTAGCTACTTAGTACTAAAATGGGGCGATGAAAATATTTGCGAATTGCATTCATTCATGAGATATTTTGAAATCCTCTCATTCCATTTTAAGTACTGCAAATTTCGTCAAAGTACTTTTAAAAATTCTACTTATGATCATATTTGAATTCCGTTGCTCGAAACTGTTTAAGCGTCTACACATTGCAAAAGTTAACGACGTTAATCCAATGACAGGTGACGAATGTAGTTTAAAATTAAAGGTTTTGACTAACGCTTGGAATAAATTTAACATAAAAATTATGTGATATTTTTTTCCATGTCAATTTCAATTAAATGATTTTGAAAAAATAAACTGATAATTCATTAATTTGCTGGTGAAATGTATATTTTGCATTGGTCTCAGAAAACGTTTTCAGCATATTTGCACTGAGGTAAAATAATCCAATTTTCTGAAGAAGAAAAAAAATTAAATATCTTTATTTTTTGGAAATCAAACTCTCTCTC
>BMAW01009525.1:516801-536548 GCA_019974015.1 Nephila pilipes | reverse complement strand
TCTCTTTCCTCTCTCTCTCTCTGTGTGTGTGTGTGTGTGTGTGGCTAGCGTATTATTGATGATAATATGGCTATTTGTGTGTGTGTGTTATTTGTGTGTGTGTGTGGTAGCTTATTGTGGTAGCCAATGGCTGTGTAGTAATGTGTATTGGCTATTGGCGTATTGTGTGTGTGTGTGTGTGGTAGTATTGAAGCCAACAGTAGCTGGCGTAGTAGTATTAGTATTATTATTGTCCATGCAATGACTCTTCTTTTTTAAAATGAATGTTTTACATGTCTCTTAATTTATGAACTCATCACTTAAGCATTAAATCTTAAGGAACTTTTATAGAGTTTAAGAAAAAAAAATTGAAGATATAATTAAGATAAATTAAGCATTTTCTGTTCAAACGGAATGATGATTCACTACTGAAAGCCGTTATTCAGTTTTCTCGTCTGAGGGAGGCCCCTAAAATAAATCTTCATACTCGTATTTATTGGGATATTTATTATTCCTTTACTACATGAAAAGTTCCTGTGGGAATCCCCTTTCCTTTGGCGCCTAACACACGTTCTTATTTTGCTTAAAGTACACCAATGTTTTTAGTAAGCGGTCGTGGCCGCGGACGGCGGTTTTCGTCGAGACGTGGTTCGAGCCTTGAAGCCTCTAAAGACCTACCGTGTAGTTCTGTCGACGCTCAAAGTCCTTCTGTTGCCATGGTGTGGAAGTTAACAGAGGCAGGTTCCAGCTCAGGTGTCGTCCTCGTCTCTTGACCGTGGTTCAACATTACGAGATCCGTCGCCAATAGCACCTCGTGTTGCCTGTAATGCGACGTTTATAAAACAAATCCAGTCTCTCTCTATTGTGCCAGTAATTTTTTTTTTTTTTTACTTAACTGATATTCTGCTGTCAAAATACAAATGCTATAATCTGACAAATCTGAAGAATATGTTTCTTTCAGTATTTCTAATTTATTTTCATTTGCAGAGAAAGAGATCTGGATGTTCAATGTGATTAAACTATTTAGTAAATTCATAATTGCTTTGCAAATCCTTCTTTAAGATGCAAAATTCCAACATCCAAAAATTTATTAAAAATTGTTATCCTAAAATAAGATTCGAATGATTCTGTTGGAATATTAGAATGACGAATTTATTTCTTTGCTAGTCGTGGAAGAAAATTTTTACAGTCCTCATCAACAACTTCTTTTAAAACAGATTCCGATTTCAGGAAAATAGAATTGAAAATTGTATCTGATTGATTGCGAATAATTTCATAATCTTTTACAATGTGAGTGAGGGAGTGAATATGAAAGGTATTGTCGCAAGAGAGCCAGATGTGGCTATGTTGCGCCAAACAAGATTTAACTGTGGTCTAGACGTGAAAAAATTAGAAAAAAAAAAAAAAAGACAAATTGGTTGACAAGAAGGAGGGTCGAAAATAGAGAAAGATCGTTAGGTTAACCCGGAGGTGTGTCACCTGTTTATCAAAGACAGTAAACCCCATAGGAAAGAAAAAGATCACTGGGGTCCCTCGGAGTCTTGATGTATTCTTTTACAGTACCGTCGCACATTTCAATGGCAGCAATGAAGTCCACTGTCTCAGAGTGAAAAATCGTATATAAGGGCAGCATAAGAGGAAGTATTTTTCTAATCGAAAATAAAGTAATGACAAAACTGGAACTTCTCGAAGAATTTAAAGGAATGCTTACTTCACTAGACAAATCCATATGATGTCAATTTCCAATCAATCCAAGAGCATGAATTAAAGGATGGAGCAATTCCACCAACACCATAAAGATTTATGTCACTCTATCCGACGTATCAAAGATAATTTCTTTAATGTTTCGTTCCTGGAAGAAGACCACAGTTCTTATATACTATCCTGCAAAACACTATTTCTTTTAGGACTATTCATGATCTAATAAAAAATTTCAAAGTTCCCGACGAAATTACCAATATCTTTAACTGGCCAGATTTTATTTATTATTATTAACTGGGCAAATTTATAGAATTTACTGAATCTTGGAAGAATAAAAATTTTAGACTCGAGCTTTGGTTTTATTAATGTCGCACTAGAAACAACACGAGGGCTCTTGGCGACGGACTTGTAATTTTGAACCTCGGTCAATGACGAAAAACGACACCTCAGCTGGCACCTCCCTATCCAAGCTTCCACATAGTTGACATCGCGATAGTTGTGTTCCTTGCTTTCCTCTGTTCCGTTAATTTGGCCGTTCATACATTTTGCATTTTAGAAGTCTTTATTGTGAGATGTTGATATGTATTTGATCAAAATGATACTATGATACATGATTAACAGAATAACCCTATTATTGCCTCATTTTTTTGAAAATAATTAATTAATTTTCTAGACAATGTTTAAATAAGAAATATTGAGTTAATTTATTGATTTTTAAACTTTTCAATATAGGTAAATCTGAATAAAATTATGCAGCAAAATATTAATGTAAAGTAAGTGTATTACTTTTCACTCTTGTATTGAAGTAAAAATTAGATTGGTAATGAAAGCAAAAGCACCTTGGTGTAAGTTTCATTTCAGATTTATTTTTTTTATCCTAAGAATTGGATGAAAACGTATCTACAGAAGTTCAATAACCATTTCATTTTATATAACTGCATATTGACATACATTACAGCAATCTGTTCTATAAGCTTAGTTAACTTTTATTAATATTTATATTTTAGAGTAATTAATAACAATAAAATTTAGTATACTTCAAATTCTTTATTCATTGAAGATATTTAATTTACATAGTAGGTCTCATAAATCAAGCGATAGGATAAAAAAAAATAAAGTAGGTAAAATGTACATTGTTTGTGATTCAGAAAAATTAAAAAAGTCTCGAAGGGAGGAAAAAAACTATTTATTCAAACAACCAAAAAACCGATTTCTTTGCATGAATTTTATGATGAGCGATTTTCAAGAGCTTGAACAATATAGAAGAAATGTTATTTTAGGAAGAATATCATTCGTGTCATCCAGCATTGCAGAATCCTATAATTTAACTTTTATTGCTCTGTGGCATAGAGTAGTGACAGCATAAGTTTAAGTATATTAATTAGGTTACTCTATTTTTTCTAAGAATAAATTTATTGTATGATTTCTAAAAATGCTTTAATTACATCGTCATTTGATTTGATTGGTGTTTTATCATCTTATTAAATTGAACATTTGTTTCAATTCTTACAGAATTCTAATTTAAACATTTCTTTGAAATTTTAAATTGCAAAAAATAAATAAAAAAAAGCTTTTTCACAAACTTACAAAAAAATTCTTAAACCCTGTTTGCCTTCTGCAAATACATTTTTATTATAACATTTTTGAAAGAATTTCTTTGTATTTAACATACAATACAGCTGCAATAATATTACGGATGAAGAAAAAAAGTGGGGAAATGCACATATAGTAATATTAAATTTTACAATTTTTTTTTTAATGTTGAACTTTAATTTCTGATTTCTGTAAAGCTACATCCTTTTTTAAGATTTTGTAGTTCATATGGATATCAGTAATGATAATATAGAAGTAGATTTTCAAATCAAAATAAATCAAAAATAGACAAAAATTTCATATGAATACAGTATTTGTACTGTAAAGCACTACAAACATTGAAATTTAATGAGAATCACATATTGTATGTTTATTTAAAAATATAGTTTTAATATTAAATACCTTTAAAAAAAACATTTTCACTTTAATTTTCTTTAAAGTTAATTATAATTTTATATTTATTTAATTATAATTCATCTAAAGTTTTAAATAGTTACTGAAATTGACAAGTTGCATAAAAAGCTCAATGTGGATTTACAGTTTTGTTTTTTTTTTTTCCCAACTTACTAAAACAGTTATTTATTTTGTGATAACCTGAAAAATTGCATATTTTAGAAAACATTTATTTACCAATAAATACTGCCACCTATTGAAAGTAGTAATAAACTTCAAAGAGGCTAAACAATAGATCCTTTCAAGAATTAAAAAGAAACCTTGTAATTTTTAAACAACTTTAGGATAAAGGAATACTTCAGATGGCATCTTATTTTTCAAATAACTACAGAAAGTCATGTGTAGTCTCTGGGGTGTAGTTGAATTAAACAAGCAGCGGAAATTTTTTTACACATGGCTTTCAAGCAAAATGGAAATAATAATCCCCTTTCTCTTCCAAAGCAGTAGATTCTCTTGTACTGACCAAGGTATGGAATATAAATATTTTTTTATATATAATTTAAAAGCATTCAATTTTATGATGTTTTAGGTCAGCATTTCGAAAACTATGGTATACAAAGTTTTTTAAAAGGATTGTAAACAATGTAAATGCATATCCAGACATCCTACCTCTTATTTTCTAACAAAAGAAAACTGCAACATGGGAATATCAATATGAGAGAAATGTCCCGAAATGCTTTGTAAAAAAGAATATTTCCAATCAATTAGAAGGAAATTAGCAACATGTAATAAGAAAATGAACCTTGCCCCCCAAAAATATGATACATTTTTATCAATTTAAAAGCATCTGTTAAATATGATTATCCACAAGTTTTTACTTGGAGGAGAAAGGGGCTTCATCCAACTAATAGCATTTTTTCTGAAGTGATTGAAAAAACAATCATTTGATTCTTATTTCTTAATTGTATATAACAAACAATATAGTCTTGGAACTTTCACATATTATTTATTTCCTGAACATATCCATTAGGACAAATGATTGATTTTAATCATTTTTTGAAAACTAAAAATAATGTAAGCAATTTTCTTGTTCTGTAATATTGTAACTGCCAAATAAGACTGCATTTCAGGTACATCCATGTTTTGCAAACATTATTTATTACATTTTATAAACCTTTTAAAACTTTTTTTAATGTGTAGTATTGCATAGTGTAATATTTCAATATCTTACAAAATTTAGTTGATATTTTTGTAAATTTAAGGTACACATCTCTTATTTTCTGTTATTTATCTATTCATGAATTCACTAACTGAAAAAAAATTAAAATCTTTCGAAATTTTCACTAATTAATATGATGGATTTTTTTTTTTTATATAAAATATTTAAAAAAAACTATAACAATGTTTAAAAATGAAACTTCCACTGCTGATTCAATCAGAAATCATTCCGAAAATCATCATATTTTGTTTGATATCCACATTTAATCTTTAAAAGAATAAGTAAATCACTATCATAAGAAATGTTTTTCACTTTTAAATAAACTTGAAAAAGGCAGTCAAAAAACAAACACACTCATTGAGTGAATGATAGTTTATCGGCACAAAATCCATATATAGCTACAGTGTGCCAAACAATGTAAATCTATGGTCTAGACATTGAAGAATATTTGAAAGATAAAAATTGGTAAAACACACTCAATATAATTTTAAATATTTCTACTTATCTAAAATAATCTCTTCCAAAGGGCAATTTCATATATATGATATTGAAATTGCCCAATCATTATTAAATAATTGACTTCCTTTTTTGATTTGACATCGAGTATTCCATTTTATTTGCTTTGACTTCTAGAACAGTATCTAGGTGCCAGCTCAGGTGTCGTCCTCTTCACTTCACCGAGGATCAAAATTGTGAATTCCTTCCCTCGCCAACAGCCCTAGTGTTGCTTCTAGGGAGACAATAAAATCAAATAAAACCAGAATAGTATCATTCGGTTCTGGGACACCTTATATAACTTTTTTTCTTCTATATCATCACAAATGTAGATAGCTGTATTGTGCAGACACTCTAATGAGAAATACGGAAACTATGGACGAATTTTACTACAATATCACAATTACTTTTGCATTTAAAATATTTTATCATTGGCATTTTTCTAAACTAAGTTTTCCCCCTCTTGTATTTTTAATTTCCTCCCCAATTTTTAAAGTTTCACTCATATGCCTATTTATAATTTTAACATGACTATAAGGTAAATAATTACTTCCATTACATACATAAATTAAATATTTTTTACATATTATAATGTTAGAAATATATAACAAAAAGAAAAAAAATACAAAGAGAGATTGAAAGTAAAACAATGTCCCTAAAAGTTAAGTATAATCAAGATGAATTAACAATGAGTCAGAGAATAAGAATCATAAGAGCTAATTCAAAAGAACCTGGGTCACTTTAGGCTTCCCAACCCTCATGTGTTATTAATTGTACCAAGAGATTCTTTATAGAAAATAGATACAGGTTGTATATACATATCTTTTTCTGCTTTACTTTGAATATAGCATTTTATGTTTTTGTTTTTACAACTCTTACATGATTCCTTATACTACAAGGTCTTGCACCACATTTGTGCCATATTTACAACCCAGACATTGCAGTAAAAAATTATATTCTTATATATTTAAATTATATATATATATATATTGTTTCCTGGTGAACTATGTTTACAATTGTTCAAGTTCAAAACGTAAAAGCTGGCAAAGAAATTTTAAAAATCCCATATTTAGCATATTAACAATTTTTATTGCTTGCTAATAGCAAAAAATCCCTAGAGGAAATATTTTATCTGTTCCTTTTTTAAAGAAAAAGAGATTTGAAGGCAGAAGTGGTGATTTTGGAATGATTAAAATCAAAGTAATACAAAAGAGAAGTTTTCTGTGAAATTTTTTTAGAAGGGTATTTGAAACAAAATATAGATTTTTAAAAAATTTCATATACCAATTTGAGTTAAATGTTGAGCTTAGTACTCTTTGGATTGAGAATATAATAAAGTAGTTTCTGGTAGTTGTTTTCTTTGGTGATCTTATCTACGAGATAAAATAATATTTTTGAGATCCATCTATTTTTCTTCACAAATGAGATCAATTAATTGGTTTGCAGAGAAAATAATTCGGTACTTGTCTATTACAGTGGGGCCTGATGATAAATCACGAAGCACCTAACAAATATCGCCAAGAAGGTTGTATTAAAAGATAGGCTTCACGAGTTTGGCGATGACTTGGTGTAATCCTAATTTGACGAGCGCCGCTATAACAGACAAGTACCAATAATTCTTATATTAGATAAAAAATAAATTGATATCTGGAGGCAAGAGAGGAAATATTAACTAAGGGTGAGAATTAGTACGGAACAGAGCATTTCAGTTCATAAAATAAACCTTATATCACAAAAGGCCATTTTTCTAATTTTGTCACTTGAAACTGATAATTTGTCAATCCCATATTTTACAAAATGCAACTTTAAAAGAACACAGAAATAATTGCTTTAAGTAGAAATAAATGAACATATAATAAAACAAAAAAATGTTTAAAAATAATTCATATTTATTATATCAATAAAACCATATTTACAATGTATAACATTACATATAGACTGATTATATATATAATTGGTACATATACCAATTTTCAAAATGTTGTAGTATCAATTTGCGAAATAATCATTATTATATACATAACTGAATTGACAATACATTACACAAAAATAGTTTAAAAGAACGAATGAGTAAAGTTCATTGGCACAAGAGCCAAATATGGTTATGCTGCGCCAAAAAAGATTTAACTGTGGTCTAGACGTGAAGAAATTGAAAATAAGACAAAAATTGGTTGACAAAGAGGAGGGTCGAAAACAAAGAAGGATCGCTAAAGTAACCTGGGAGAGAGTCACCCATGTTTACCAAAAACAATAAACCGCATGGTGTTTAAAAGAACATGGGGGATAAAAGTTACAAAAAAAAAATTACTAAAACATACAAAATGAACAAAACATTTCCCAAAAGCCAAAGGATAAAATTATTTTGCTATCAAATAATAATTGGTTTATGCATTATTGAATGAATAAAAATGAAATTAAACAGATTTTGATTCATATAGTAAGTAAAATTAATACTACATCAATTCTCCTGATAAAAAATACAGTTATCTCATTTGATAATGATAAAATATTTGAATTTTTCCTCCTATTAGTATTTTAGTATTTCTTAATTCTATTTTAATCACATACCTTACAAGCACAGACTCACAAATTTATCTTCAATATCAGATTTGGCAAGCAGAAATTTTATTTAAAAATAATCATTTTTGGAATTTGTGATATGAATCTACTCTGAAATACAAGTTCATGAATGGACATGATTTTTACTTAAGAGTTGTGTTACAAAACTTGAAGCAGATTTTCAATACAAATTAGGCAATGTTTCTTGTACTAAGAAACTTTCTTCAAACTTTCATTAAATATTTTACACATGACAAGTTACTCTGCATTATGCTTTAAACAATGTTTGTTAAAATTGGCTTTTTGAAGAAAACCCTTGTTGCATACATTACAGACAAAAGGTATCTCACCAGTATGACACAAACGGTGTTCTTTAAGTGAGTGTAAAAGACGATATCCTTTGCCACATACTTCACAGACATAAGGTTTCTCTCCTGTATGAATGGAGAAATGCTTTTTGAGATCTGATTTAAGGCGAAAACGTCTGGAACACATATAACAAAGATGTGGCTTCTCTCCAGTATGTACCAGCATATGATTAGTGAGAGCAAATTTTTCACGAAAACCTTTACTACAAATACTACATACATGGGGCTTTGATCCAGAATGTGTCATGAGATGTCTAGTGAGTGAAGATGTTGCACGAAAGCTTTTATTACATATATTGCAGGCATGAGGTTTTTCCCCTGAATGAATCAGAATGTGTCTGTTAAAATTATATATATGTTGAAAAGCTTTTTTACACACATTACAAGCATATGGTTTATCTCCATTATGAATTAAGACATGAGTGTCAAGATCACACTTTCGATGAAAACTTTTGCTACATATCTGGCAAACATGAGGTTTATCTTTAGAATGAACCAATACATGTTTGTTAAGAGCACATAATTGTAGAAAACCTCTGTTGCATATATTACAGACATGAGGTTTTTCTCCACTATGAATTAGTATATGCCTCTTGAGATTGTATGCTTGACAAAATCCTTTGTTGCATATTTCACAAACATAAGGCCTGTCTCCAGTATGAAAAAGGACATGTTTATTTAGCTCATGTGTATCTCGGAATCCTTTACCACATAAATTACAAACATGAGGCTTTTCTCCAGCATGGATCCTTAGATGCCTTTGGAGATTACAGAGGCGAGTAAAACCTTTTTGACACACAGGACATATATGAATTTTCTCATCAGAATGTGTTACACTATGCTGTTTAAGTTGAGATAAACCATGAAAACTTTTGTTACATTGATCACAGGTATATTTCTTCCCACTTTGTTTTGGAGTGTTCCTTATAATAGATTCATTACAAAAATCTTCACTATCCATTTTAAGATGGTTAAAATGTTCTGCTATATGAATCACTCAAGATTTAAAAATAAAATTTCAGGATGGAATTTTAAAAAATTCATGCACATTAATGACATGGAGGTATTTACACAATGAATAAAGTAGTCCTATAACCTGATAACACTTCAGCAATGCTTCATCTTTGTTAAAATTCTTTCAAAAATCAAGTATCTTTCTAATGTGAAAGTAGTGGCGCTTAAGACCGTTTTACGGTCTCCAAAACAACTTTGTCACACTGATAATACAAGGGCAAAATATTGTACAAAACACTACACGACAGAATATGAGAATAATCTTTCATCTCATTGTAATATATTTACCTGCAGCATCACAATTATTGCATATATTGAAATCAAATGCAATCCCTAATTCATAACATATAATTTAAATTTTTAATGAAGCAATCAAAGCCGAAATTTTACGAATGCAATTTAAATTCGTTTAAGACTTGCGTTGTTTCTCACTTTTCATTGACTATGAAAGTTTCATTAAGAAACCAACTTTGTTTTCAACAGATAGTATTGAAATTGTACAATTCCTTATTCAGTTCAGTGCGCGTACAGCTCTGTGGCACTAAAAATGAAGCTTTGATCGAGTCATTGCAAACGAATCTGTGAAAATAACCAAACTTGATACAGTGATCTCATAGCACATATAATTAGAAGAGTTTTAGAGTCATATGCAGCATTTTCATTTAAAATGTCATTTCGGATGAACGTAAAATCTGTCAAGGATCAAAGTTCTCGTGATGGCGAAACATAGATGTGGAAAGTGGAGTGTAACTGGGATGTCGACCTCGTCATGTGACTACGGCACAAAATTACGAAGCTGTTGGCTGTGGTACGAGAGCCCCTTGTATCGGATATAAATAAGCAGCAGGAAAGCATTCAATAAAACAAATGCCACTTTGAATTTAATGTCCAACTGGTTGAGCACTTAACTGGCAGAGTCCAAGTCGCCATTTCAACCCATATGAATCTTAAATTATGAATTTATAAGTAAAACTTTCATAAATATCTATTCGAGGTTTAGTAAAGTAATGTGAATTATTACAAGTTAATGAATAAATAATTTACTATGCAATAATAAAGTATTTTTTTAAAATAATTCAAATCGAATTAGTTTAACAATTTCACAAATTTAATAATTTAAAATTTAATTGCTTATTAGTTTATTAAATTTTCAAATTGTTTAAATGTCTTGAATTTTTAATTAAATTTTTGTATTAAGTTAATTAGTTTAATATATATGTATTTTAAAATATTTTTAGTTATTAGTTAAATATGTGTTTTCTTAAAATTTAATAGTAAATATAGGGTCGACATGGGAGAAATATTTGTAAACAGTGGTTAAAAGAAATTTTCCCTTATCCATGCAAAAAAAAAGTATACAAATATTTTGAAATCGAAAGCTTACATTAAAATAAGTCAAGAAATTCGAAAAAAAAATTTTGTTTTGAAATTACATAATTGAGTTGTACGCTGTGATTACATCTATTTAAGTGTCTGAATTATTTCAGATTTGTTCCAAAAATTTCGATGAGAAAAATTCTTATATAACACATACTTCCCAAAACTATCCATTGCTTTTGGAAATACACTTTGTTACCAAATGGATACGTATGGGAAATATATGATTGTATGGAATGACTTTTTACATTTTGTAAAGTTAAAACTGCTGCAAATAAGAATAATTGTGGTTACCTTAATTAAGTTATATAGTTAGCATTATTGTTTTGAGAGTCTAATAATGTATTATGTACAAATTCAACTGCTAAGAGTATATGTTCGTTGGAATATTCTGGTTATAGAGAAAGTTCCACGGTTTTTTACACAATCTACATCAACAACTAATAACTTTTCTCCGTTTTCTTTTAATTTTTGTATTAAAGAAATGTTCAAAGGGAGTTTACGATAGACATAGTCTAAAAAAGTGAAAGTGAAAAAAAGTGAAAGTGCGATATGAAAATCAAGAAAAAAAGATTTTTGACACATAATTTCTTCTCTTGTGGATGTTCGAGTCAAAATCTCCAATGGGAAGCTAGATTTTAAATTACGAAACATTCTATAGTAATATTGGCTAAAGTATTTGGAGACAGTTTTTGGATTGATTTTATGAATATTTTCAGTCATTAATTTGTAATTATTAAATATTTCTAGGTATATGGAATTTTGAAAAAAAAAAAGTAGTTAGAAACATTTTTACTTGAACAGTGCGTAATTACTTGTTTTTAACAATATTTTTACAGGACGGAGTTTTGGATTTGGATTCGTATTAAACATAGCTCCAGAATATCAATATTTTAAAATGGAATTTCATCAAAAGGACACAATTATCTTAAGAAATTGCAACTTAATTTGAATCATACTTTAATTCGCATTGATTTAGAAATATAGTTCGTGAAACAAACACTTAAGATATGGGGTTTTTTTTTATCATACCTTTATTTCACTTGCAGATGCTATAATATTTCTTAACTTTTTAATGAATTATTATTTAAACATATTCAATTAATATATGAGTAACATTTAAGATTGATAAAAATTTTAATTAATATATATGCATATAAAAATTGATTTGAACATGCGTTCAACTACATGTATATTTAAGACTATTTTTTACCAATTTGCAAGAAATTCTTCCTCTTACGGCGATCGGTATAGGACGGCGATCGAGAAGCGGCAGCGTTGATTCGAACCCTGGACCAAGGGGTCCGAAGTTGACGGGCCTACCAATCAAGCCGAAAAGATATCTCATCGGGCTGGTTGAGTAAGGCCTTTTAACTTCTAACGTTGTAGAAGAGAGTCGCTGCACTCTGATCATGAACAATAGTTACGTATGTATCATTAGTTATTAATACGCGAGAGTTTAGACTTTGTTGTCATCCCCGGAACGTGACAGTTATGAACGGAAAACCTTTTTACAAGCATAGTGAGAATATAGAAGAAAATAATGCAGAATAGGTAAGATTTACCCTTATGATAAGTTTTATCGTCAAATTTGGCAACAAAACTAAGTGATTCTAGCAGTAAGTTAACCAGGGGAGGAGGGGCAAAGAAACATATGCACCATCAAGAAATTTTTTCGAAATTGAAATATTTCAGGAGGATTCTCTTATTATAATATTATAGTTGATAGAAAAAGTTTATGTTTTTTACATTTTACTTTTGCTATGCTTAAATTTTTTCATGATGAAGAGAAAAAAGGATTCTATCTAAACCAATTCCTGCTACAAGAATAGAAAAATATCTGCAGTCTTTGAAAATGTACTACTGGCTCAATTCTTATTGAAGAGAAGGGAGGTGCTTCTCTAAAGAAGATGTTCTCAGCCCCTTCCAATAATTTCCTGGAAAAGGTTTACTGAATGTGTTTTTTTCTTCCGGGCGGTTATGTGTGAAAGCATAAAACAAGTTTTGGACAGGTTCATTTGCGGAGTTAAATCGTCTCCGAGTGGTAGTCTAAGCTTTCGTAAGCAAACAATAATCAGGCAATCTAGGTCAGTCTATTTTGTTTTGCTCAAATTATTAAGTTCATAATTTTATAACTTTGAATTTGCTTAATCTTTTTCTTGACTTTCCGATTCAACTATAAGTAAGAGGAAACAGATATGGCTTTTAAATGATTTTAACTCTGATGAAAAAAAAAATTTCCAAATATCAACTTAAAGCAGAAAAGTGCATATTAAATAACATTTAACTTCTTCGCAGTTATTTAATGTACACTTTTCTGCTTCAAATAGGTGATTTTCAAATCACCTATCTGAATTGAAAATACAAGTGCATAGCTCAAGAATTCACTATTCTTCAAGAATTACCCAAATTGATATAAAAACGACAACACAATTTGAAAAATATGACATATGAAATTATGTTAATCGTAAGCTAACTGACGAAGAAAAAAATTGATATTTTTGTAAGACTTTAGATGCCAACAGTCACATATGTGTTTCAAAGCTTTTCATTTGGTAATGAAAAAGTAATGAAGAATTACGATATAATTTACTGGCAGAATATCAATGGCTTACTTATTCCAAAATAGATGACAGAATTTATGGTAAATATCGGGCAGTTTTTGTAAGTAATATGCGGGCAAATCAAACAGTATACTATTGGGACCTTCAGTTAATCAGCCTTTTCGCTCATGACGCAGATCAGAATAAAAATTCCGAGAGCATAAAAAAAAAAGATATAATACGCGCATTCTTTGCAAATTATTGACAGTTTAAGAAACATTGTACAAGGGTGTAAACAAATCGAAATAATGTTATTGATTCTGCCAGTGTTTGATGGACAAAAGAAAATAGGGAAAAAATTTAGTATATGATAAAAACAGTAATTTTCTATAGCATAATTGGACTTCTTTTTATAAGTCACCAAACGACGATTACGATCAAATTAACGGAATAGATTAAAGCAAGGAACATATCTCTTCCGATGGGAATTGCTTGGATTCCGAATGATGCAGGGGATAAGAAACTAAAAGAGCTTCTGTAAAGAAATATATTTTTCAGGATAATATATTAGAACTGTGCTCTTCTTCCAGGAAAAAAAGCATTGAAGAAATTATCTCCTACTTACGCGTTACTTAGAGTGACATGAATCTATTATGGTGGAGGTGGAATTGCTCCATCCTTTGATTCATGCTCTTGCATTAATTGGAAAATGACATTCTAAGGTTTAGTCTTGTGAGGCGTACATTATTTTAAATGCTTCGAGAAGTTCCAGGTTTGTAATTACTTTATTTTCGATTGCAAAAATATTTTCACTTGCGTTGTTCTTATCCAGAATCTCGCAGTCTAAGGCAGTGAACCTCATTGCTGCAGATTAACCAACAGATTAGAATTACGCCGACACTGTAAACGAATATGAAATGATTCTCAACCAATCAGAGATGATTTTCATTTATATTTTCCTGAAATCGGAGCCTGTTTTAAAATGAATAATAGATGAGGACTATAAAATTGTTAATCGATAACTAGAGGAAAAAAAAATCATTATTCTAACATTCCAACAGAATCATCCGAATCCTATTTTAGCATAATTTTTATTTAAGTTTTGGTTGTAATTTTACATTTTAAAGAAATTCACAAAATACAAAGCAATTATGTGTTCATTAAATATTTTAATCGAACTGGAGAATGACCTCATACCTACAGATGAAAATGAATTTAAAATACTGTAAGGAAAATGTTCTTCAGATTTGTCATATTGTATTAGTATTTTCATTGCATTGTATTAGCCATATGTAAAAAGAAATTACTGGCACAACAAACTAGTTTAACTGCTTCAAATGCTTTACAGGGGTGCAATGTGGATATTTTGCCGAATGTCTATAGGGTTTTAAAAGTTTAACCCCTTCGTCGGTTACAATATGTACTGTTCACAGATTGTTTTCAACTGTGAAGTATTCAGAAAACTACTTCAGAAGCAATAAGTCTGAGAAAGTTTAAATGGATTTTATTCGTTATACAAACATAAAAAAAAAATAATATCTGTAAGTGAAGAAGACTTAAATATTTTGCAAAAAAACTAAAACGGAAAATAAATCTAACTTTGTAAAAACACAAATATGCACAATTTTTTTTTTTTTTTTCATTTCATTATGCTCTCACCTTTTGAACTATTTTTTAAATTATGGACGTTTTTTCTTCAATCATGAAATAATTTTTTACATTTTTTGGAAATTGGATTCCACCGATTCTAGTAAATAGGTATTCTTGTTCACATCACAGCTTTAATATTTTTCTTAAAAGTTCTTTATTTTTGTAATTTTGTTCACATGACATCTTATTTATTTTTCTTAAAAGTTCTTTATTTTTGTAATTTTCATAACTTAATAAAAATTTTATCAATCCTTGAGCAGTTTTAAATAGCATGATATTGCGTGTTCTTTAGTTTTTAACATGTAGAAATTCTGAACTAAAGGAATTACTCTTCTTTCAAGGCAATGATAATATGCCCTCCCTCCCCCCTCCTAAATTAATTTCTGAGTACGCCACTGTATCCTATTTAAATCTCCAAACCTCTGAAACGAGTAATAGTTAATAGTAACTTCTTGTAATTTAATGAATATAGGAGAGTTAAATTTTCGAAAATAACTGTATTTATTATACGTTATACAATATTTTCAAGGGTTAGTATTTTTAATTAAATTTTGAATTATTTTGCAATTTTAATGATCCGATAAATGCTCACATAAATGATTTATATATTGATATTATTGGTTTAATACTTACATTTTGAAGTTTAGTTTTTATTAATTTATCTTTCTATCTTAATTTAATTTATCTTATTTATTTATTTAGTTTTTATTAATTTATTATTTAACAAAATTCATTGTGACGATTTTGAAATACCTTTAAAAAACATATGAGATGTGGGTTAAAATAGTTACCGCCTTTTATTCTTAAAAAAAAATATTCGTATCGCGACACAATCTTACACTATTCTCCTTCAAACCACATATTGATATCCAGCTTATATCGGACCAAAGAATCACCGGATTACAGGAAAATATCTAATTATAACGCATAGAAACCACAAAAGCTATATATTATTTGTATAAAATTTAATATGGTACAAATAAAGAGTCAAGTACTCAAAATAACTAAAGCAACAAAAAATGTACTTTTTTGTATTGATAACCTATTTTATGCCATTGACTGATTGTTAGTGCCATAGTTAGAAACAACACGGGAGCTATTCGCTACTATCAAGAATTTGAACCATGGTCAAGTGGACAACTTCTCTGTTGGCATCCCTCTTCTCAAACTTCCATACTATGCCAAACTTAGTATTTTGATTCTAAGACTCAATTAAAACAACGCCGGGACGAGAGTTTTGCGACCATGACCCCTCGGCTACCTCGATTACCATTATTCTACTGAAGAAAAAAAGACATGAAATAATTTTCTGAATAAAAATTTAAAAAAATGAATAGAGATGAATTATAAAAGGAATACTATATTTTCCTTAGACTGCGACACACTTCTCCCAACAATACAGCCCCAGTCATAAGCAGTGGTGAAAAGGTACGTTTCTAGTCCGCCACATTCCGCATGGTATCTTCTTTTACCTTAGCTCTGCTCCTTTCAGGAATATTTTCAATTTGGGGAAAAGCCAGAAGTCTTACAGAGCAGTGTATGGAGAACTGTTTACAAATCACTTTGCAATGAAGGCGGAACAGATCCTCTTGATAGCACTCATTGGTGATGGTTGTATCTTGAGGCCGTATTTGTGGGGAAACACAATACTGTAGTCAAAGAAGACGGCCAGTACAACATTGACAATAGTGCGGACCTTTTCTTTTTGTCCAGTGTCGGATGCTTCCAATATGATGATAACAATTTTGGTTTCTGGGTCGTATCCACAAACCCATGACTCATCGCCAGTGATAACTATGTTGAGAAAGTTGGGGTCATTACTCAGTGTCCAACGTGTCCTGTTCTATTTTAGACAGGGTTGTTTCAGCTCCATCGTAAACAGCATTGGCACGAACTTCATTAAGAAGTCAAAATCCTAAACTAAAATGGAATGTACGAATCTAATGCTGATGCTCGCCTCGTCTGTAATTTCTCTGATTCGGTATTAAAGGCAGTACACGAAAAAGATACTTAGATTGTAGCTTCACTTCCACAAGGAGTCTGGAAATGGAACAACTGGCAGCCCTACATCTGATTAGATGGTGGAACGAGTCACTGTAAGATCACAACACTTGCCGCTGTATCCTTCAATCCTTGTTGCCTCGTCGTCTTCCTGGTTTCTCTAGACTTGGTTCTCCGCACGTGGGTACCTTCTCATGTCTGCTGCTACTGCCGTGTTTTGATGGCAGATTGCGAAAGATCGACCCAGCGAGCAACACAGCGGGTCGACCAGCCCGTAGCTTGTGTCTTCTCATATTTATTCGGCATTCTTCACTTTCAAAAATACTCTTAGAGTTGGATCGGGATCGTTACTCTTGTGAATCTTCCATAATGCGGGGGTTTACTTAGGACCCACTTCCTAATTGCAGCGCCTTTACAGCGTGTGTGATAATGCACATGGTGCCAAACTTAGATCACTTTCATATATCATTCAATTACTTTGCAACGTTTCGAGATAGTAGCTCGCTTCCTTCTTGGTGCCTTATTTTTAATGTTCCTGAGTGTATTTCCCATAATATCCTGCTAATCCTAAAAACGTTCTAATGTCAGTTTTATGGAGGAAACTAGAAACTCCTTGATAAATTGGACCTTATTTTCGTTAGAAGATCTCTTCCCTGAGCTAACAAAATGTCCACATAATGACCTTGTGATTGGGAAAATATACATTTGTTTATTGTAAGGCATAATTTAGTTTAATAATCTGCCATCAATCCAGTTTTTAGTTTCGTCAACACACAATCAAGATGCTTGAGGTGTTCAGTCCAAACGAGAGAAATTTTCACATAGTCAAGATAAAGCACTGCAAATTCTTCACATCCTCTAATTTGTTCAGCCATCACATCATATTACTGAAGTAAAATGAGGCGTTCTTTATCAGTCAGAATAGCATTCTAAGGGATCGAACGGATCCCTTGCGACGAAATGTAGCATACTTTCGTGTTGCTTTGGTAAGGAGCATCTGCCAATAATCCTTGGACAGATGTAGCACACAATGTATTTCGCTGCTTCAACTGTTTCAACCCGTTTCTCAATATTAGTTGTGATATTGGGTCTTGTAATATTGTTGGAAATATTAGGTCTTAATAATTTCGTTCATCTTCCTGTAATCAAAGCACGGTCTGGGTTTCTTTCCAGAGGCTTCGAATGAGATCAATGGCGATGAGAAACTCTTTTCTTCAACGACTTTCATTTGCAACTTTCTGTCAATTTCTGTCTTTAAAATATCTGACTATATAAGAGACATTCTGTTTGTTTCGCACAAATCATTTCCTTTTCTGTAAGTTCAAAATCAAATTCGACCATGTTGGTAACTCCAGGAACATTTGAGAAGGAACCAAAATATTTGCACAATATACTACATAACCCATCTACTTGATCTTCATTGAATCTGGATCCTATTTCACCAATCTTCAAAAATTCTTCAAGATTAAACATATTTGCTACATTTCCTACGGTAGGGAGTGGCCGCGGTACCATGGTGATCATGGTCGTGACCGGGGGTCTTCTTCGAGGTATTGGTTCGAGCCTTGATGCTACTAAAGATCCACCGCGTGAAAATAAAATTGCATTAAGGAATTGAAGCAATATTTTCTTTTCTTAATAGCAATTGCTTCTGAGGAGTCTGGAGCTCGAAAGTATGCTAATTATTATTAATTTTTAATAACTCTATATTTTCGAGTGCTTAACAGAAGAAAAAAATTTTTAGCACGTGTTACAATGAAATTAGCAAAGCCAATTTCAATATTATTTATCTTTTTTAGAATTGAATGTTTGGATTGGATGTGAATCACCATTTCTCTCGAAAAGAGAAACTTTCCAGTTTGGACATTTTGTTTTTTGTAAGAGATTATTTTTAAGATTTCGCGATCATCGAGTTCAGCTGTACGCTGAACCATTTTTTATGGATCAAAGTTTAAGAGTTTAAAAAAAATTATTTTTCTAGTACAAGAGATTTCCGTAATAATTAAAAATAGCGTCGAAAAGGTATAAAAGATACGTGAAAAATTCATATCAATGTTGGTATTTATATTATGGCTCAATTTATATAAATACTGAATTAGCCTCGACCCGACGGTAGATCTTAGAGGCAAATCTCATTGCATCGACATTTTAATATCGAATCGAATATATATAGAATCAAATCAAATAAATTTTAATTCAATCTGTAGATGCAATGTTTTATTTATTTTAAATATTAAGGTTGAGATTGAGTCGTGGATATTAAATTCATTCTCAAATATTTTCTTCTTAAATTTCACTTGTTAAAAAATGTATGTTATTAATTTCAAAATTTTGCGAATTAATGACAAATAAAAATAAAAGAAAAAAATTGTTCTATGAAAAGTTTTGCAAAGAACAGATTTAGCCACCCAAGGTGTTAACTTTTTAAAAATAATTATTAAATTACTCAAATATTCGAATCAAAGTAAACGATGAAATATTGAAACGGACAATAATATAAGCTACATGTAATTAAAATTGTAGTGAAAGATATAAATTATAAAATTGAATATTATATAAACTATATGTAATTAAAATTAAAGCAAACAATAAATTTATAATCTGAATATATTTTAAGCTAAAAGTAACTAAAATTAAAGGAAACAGTTAGTTATTAAACTGAATGTATTTTAAACTGAGTGGAATTAAAATTGAAGGAAACGATGAATTGTTAAACTGAATGTATTTCATGCGAAATGTAATTAAAAATATATATAATTCAATATAATATATGTTACCTGTCATAAAAATTAGGAATAATTGAATATAATATAAACTACATGTAATCAATATTATGTATAATTCAATATGATATA
>BMAW01009525.1:490018-507496 GCA_019974015.1 Nephila pilipes | reverse complement strand
ATTTACATCAAAGCGAAACATTATACTTAAAAATGGACAATAGTAAACTTTTCCGATATTAAAATTAAAGGACACGGTAAATTATTAAATTGAATATATTTAAGCTAACACATCGATCAATAACTCCCGAGACTAACCCAGAGATGGCGCTCGTAATAAACCAGTAACCAGGTCTTTCTAGAGTACTAACCTTTGCTTGAAACGTGTCAAAATTTTAAGTCGATCGGACCAGGAAAAAGGTTTTTTGAAGTGAAGTGAAAAAGGTTTTTCCAAGTGGGTGCCGCGATTGCTTTCGATGGAGCAACGAGTCGATGATTCAGAAAGCTGTTTATCGCTATTTACTCGCAACAAAAAAGATTTCTTGCGAAAAAAAAAAAGATTTGGAAAAGCGTTGGAACGATTGTATCACCCTAAAAGGTGATTAACAAAAGGTGTTATGTTGATGAATAAAAAAAAAAATGTTGTTTTCAATTTTAGACTCGGGAGTTATTGATCGATGTGTTACATATAATTAAAAATAAAGCAAATGAAAATTATAAAATTGAATATTATATCAGCTACAAGTAATTGAAATTGAAGAAAACGATAAAAAATTGAAAAGGGATCTGATAGGCCGAAATTGATCCTCCTAAAACAATAGCCCCTTAGGTGGCTAATAAAGAGGGGGGGAAGAAAACGTGTACCTGTGATCAAAACAAAACTCTGCAAAATCAAGATTGAAAGAAAAAGGAGGAAAATGGAATGACAAGAAAGAAGGGTCGAAAGTAGAGAAAAATCACTAGAGCATTTTGGAGAAATACGCCCCCTCCCCGGTTTGTTGCTTACCCAAAAACAACAAACTTGATGAGAGAAGGAAAATATCACTCGAGAATCACGAACGTAAATCTTATAGCTATCTTAAAAAAGTATATTTATGTATATTCCATTGTGTATATTTTACCTCCTGGGGGAAAATGTATACATAATGGAAGCAACAAAGAAACACATGTCAAAATGAGAGCTCTATCCATATATATTGTTTCTATTCAGAGATGCCAATCATCTTAAGATTCATGCGATGTAATTACAACTAAAAGATTAATTTACTTCCAAAATGCGGTTCTTCTTTTGGATAGTTTTCAAAGAAACATTTAAGTTGGTGGCGTTTTTTTATACGTCGTAGAATTGCATCAGTGCTTGAAAAATTTCCCTGAGACTGAAACTAAAAATTCATTATGAAGAATTCTTGCTTTTTGACCAAGATTTGTTTCAAATGGATTATAAAATCGAGTCCTATAGCAGATCACTTCATTAACAATTTCTCTGCCTTTTCAGAATTTCCCTGGTACATCAAACAAGATACCTCAATAGCTTCTTTTACTTCGGAAAAATATTTAGCATCTCCCCAGTCTGGACGAGAATAGGAGAACTAAGGCAGATTTTAACCTGCAGCTAACTAGTTGAATCATTGAAAAAGAGCAGCTAACAATCGTTCCGAGAAGCAAAGAATAGACTTAGTGCGGACTATCGACTGGTTCTCACTTTTTAGATAAATTGGTTTGAAAGAACGGGTTGTTCTTTAGATCACAATCCATAAACAAAAACTTCTTTAATTGTATCTTAAGCAAAATCTTGTAGTATTTTAATGCTATCGTCGTTTCTTTTCAAAGATATCCTTAACATAGATTGATAGATAATTTGATAAAATTCCCATAAGGTAGCAACTCTTATCAAATTATAGAGTTGCTACCCTGTGGGAAAACGTCAACATATCAAAGGGGGAGAAGTCCAAAATAAGAGGACGAAATAGTAAGGTCACCAATTTTCTCTGATAGTTATGTAAATATCGTCAATGTTCGAAGGATTTATTTTGCAGAGACAAACGTTTTTGTCTTTTATAAGGATTTGACTTACTCTGAACTTGAAAAAGAAGCAAAACAGACAAGCTATAATCATTTTTATTGAAGCTTTATAATTCCCGATGTATGTAGATCTTATTTATATTTCTGTTCTTTTTTTCTTATTTTTGCGTGTTCTGTATTAATTTAAAGGAAAAGCGGAATTACATGCTGTGTTTTAAACCTTTTTTTTTTAATCTGAAATATCGAAAGAACGAATTGATTTCGGTAAGAAATTTTGCGATTTGTACATCAGACCGAATTGAATGGCGAACAGCTTTTGTGGCCTTATGTACTAGTTTGGTGTCACGAGAATTGATGATGATGAATGATTTGTAAATGTAACAATATATTAACACACCCTTTTTCTTTTTTGCTTTTTATACAAGCAATCAAAATGGAAGTGATTCGAAGACATCACAGCATCACAATAGAAGTAGTTACTTTTGAAGAATAATAATTCTCTTAGATAGTTTCAGTATTTGTAATAACGAGGCAATATAGAATACGAGTATATTTTTTATGAAGATATTTTTTACATGTAAACGTTATATGCTCTCAAATGCATAAAACGCTTATGTTTCTCAATGAAAAGAGTGCGATACATGTTAAATCAATTATAAAGGCCATTACTTTTATCATTGTCATTTTCTAATTCGTTGATCATGTTGCAAGAAAAGTTTTAATTTAAAAGATTTATTAGAGCATATGAATTATGTATATAATTATAGTCTGTTACTTTAGAATATGCATGTCAAGGTCACTCATTTTCGTTTCTCCTCCATCGATTCCCATGGTCGCGGTTAATGTATCATCGCCCCTGCATTTATTTTCAACACTTCAGTTGAGGTCTGAATTCCTTTGCGTTTGAACGTGCTTCATGTTAAACGTAAAGTCTAATTAAATATCTATAAATAATGCATTTCTTTTTTTCAAAACTATAATTTGTTTCAAATGAAAGTATATAAATTAGTAAAACATATTCTTATAAAATATTAATATAATACCTATGCGAATCCAAACTTATTTAATTTTAAAAGTTCCAATGAATTATTTAGTTTCTTTATATAAAGGTGTAAGAAACTTAAATGTTTTTAGTTACATGCTAACAATATTTATAAAATGTTATACAGATTTTAAGCAAATATTTTAAAAAAACCAACGATGATTGCGAAACTCAAAATTTCGTTTTTCTTCAGAAGACTGTTTACGAAAATAAAACGAAGTGGGGAAAGAAACTGATGTCCATTCTCAGCAGTTATTTCCATTGTTACAGACGACAGTGGGGGAAAAATCTATGACCTTGAAGCGCCTATTGGAAAGTAACAGACTAAAGTATGTTTCCCAATGAAATACGTATTAACCACGAAAGTTGAATAAAATGTGTTTTATGTTAAGTATATAAATTGTCTGTCCTAATCATATTAAATGATTATAAGTCATTCGCGAGCGTTAGTGATATTCCTCCACAGTGAGTTCATATTGATTTACTACAAAAAGTAACAATTGTACACTTTTAAATATTTGTTAAGGATATAAATTTTATATCTGATTCTTTAGTTATGCATAAAACCTGGACAAAATTGGCAATTCCTACACTAAATTCATTGATACATTGCATTGCTTTTTTAACTGATGCAGAACTCTTGCTTGTGTTTCAACAGCGCGACTATATTATTTATATATATATAATCCTTCCAATTTTTCCTTTTTAAATGGATATTTAAGTATTCTTTCATATAAGCTTTTCCAATTATATGATTAACTATAGTTGGAGTATCAACTAGTTTGCACTGCGAGAAATTTTAAAATAAAACCAAGATAAGAATTTATTGTTGAAAGCAAAGATAGACCATGCGTTTATCAGTATTGTGCGTGTGTAATGTAATATGGATCAGAGCTTATGTGTAATGGAGAGAAATCTTCCTCAGTGGAGAGTTCAATTGATTGTTTATTAATGTTTCACTAACAAATAATGTGAAGGCTATTGGTGACGAATCTCGTAATTTTGAGTCTCTGTCAAGTGACGAGGATAGCACCCGAAATTGCACCTCCCAAACCCCGCCGGGAGGAATGGGATTTAACATGCATCCGTTCCACAACACGGAGGATCTTCAATGGCATCAGGGCTCGAACACGATGAAAACAACACCGGTCGCGAGTCCGCGACTATGATCACTACGCTATCGCGGCCACAGTAGCAGTATTGCCCTGAATTGGAATATCATAGCATTCTTTTCATTTCTTAAAAAATTTTACAGCATTAAAGTCGTGGAAAGACCAAACATGTTCCATATTATGGTTTTTATCAAATGAAAGAATCTTTAAATTTCTGTTTGGACAATCCCCATAATTTTTGTCGTGTCCTTGATCGCTTCTTTCATTCCTTTCTCAAAGGTCAGCAAGCTATTAGTTGACCGTGATATGCGCCGCTTATCACTCTGTCCACTGGCATACAAACATTTCTCTCTGCTCTCCCAAAAGATTACTATCGAACGGTGTTCAGATAATAAACGCAGTACTCCACGAATAACCCTTCTCTGCGAATTGTTTCCCTTATCTTACTCAGCATTCTTTAAAATTCTTGGAAACAACAAAACTTTACTTTCAGTTCTGAATCACGAGGGTCTGCCTGATTGACATAAGCGATAAGAAGCGAGACATGCGGGGGACTCGATGTTTGTTTGTCGTCATAAATACCAAACACTTTAGAATGTTGTTTGGAAACAAAGTTAAAATCATATTTCATCATAGCCTTTGTCTGAAACTGCAGACAGAAGCGAGTTTCATTAAAGGTTGTATTGCTTCAAGACTTCCTAAGCTGAAGCAAATCGATATCGCAAAGAGAAATATGATATTTTTCTGTTGCTATAAGTTGATTGATATGAATAAATATTTTACTGTAAACTGTAAATATAATTTAAAATGATAATCAGCTCAATAATTGTTTCGAACTGTTATTCATTATTATCGTCTTCATCTAAATATGTTTGATTTAAATACATTCAGTGTTAAAAGTTCATTGAATAACTCTTGGGTCCATACTATTCAGAGGTGTAATTTTTTTTGAATCGGTCGGGGTCCACAAAAGGTTTCGCAACCCATTTTGTGCATTAAAATGCAGTTTCCAAACTTTTTCTATTCATGGTGCTGTTTTTAACAAAAGTTTGCAGCTTATTACTACATTAATTGCTTTATATTACACATTCCTTTATTTATCCTTAATTTTTATCCGTTTCAAATTGTTCATTTCCTATAAATGTGCTTTGAATTTTTTACTTTTTTAAATTTATGTGTTTTTTCTAATTTCATATGTAGCATTTAATTTTTTCTTCTCTAGTTAATTTTATATTTTTATATAAATAATTATCAATTTTTCATTCTTTGTATTGCTTTTACACTTATATTCATATTATACTGGCAAAAATGTTTTTTAATTAATAGTTTATGAATGATTTCTTTCTTTGCTGTATTAATATTTCATGTTGTTTACATCTTATTTTTCTAAAATTATTTCCGCATATTTATAGTATATCTCACGAGCATACAACATTCTAAGAAAATCCATAACTAAAGTAAAATAGGAAAAAAAACTATATATTTTAAGAAATCAGCAACAATCACATTAATATTTATGCAAATCAAATAAAAATTTACTTAAGGTATATACACCTTTAAAACATCATTTTTGTCAAAATTTTCAATTTTCTAATTTTAATGTCAGTTTAAAGTTTTTTTTCTTTCTAGTAGTGTTTGAATTTTGCTTATACCTTATTTAGAACTTAAGTTACAGGGATTTGAATTTTACTCGGTAGCTAATTTTTAATTGCATTTGAAAGTTTGTTTTTGATATTTCTCAAAATGAGTTTTCTCGACATATTTACATATGACAACGAAGATATCAGAAAAAGTTATGAACCAAATTAATTTAAATTTTGTAAGTATCTTCCTTACATAGTTTTTAAGAACCCCTACTACTTTCATGGTTGTAAAATGGACACGTTTTTATTAACAAAAATGTAAATCATGTATTGTTATAACTTTTTTGAGAGGTTTTCATTGTTATTTGACTCGAAACACAATAAAAATTGTAGTAACATGATTTTCATCATGAAAGTAGTATCATCCCCAAACAATGTTATGATGAATAAGATAAATTTTACAGAATAATGATATTTTTGTTTACTTTTGAATTATGATCGCTATTTTGATAGTCAATTTATGTACTATTTTTACCATGTTTCCCACTCCAAAAGTCTTTTTTGAATGAAAAGCAGGCTATTAAATGTGTTTTTCATACTTTTAGGTTATATTTCAGCACTAAAAAATATTTTGACAGCAAATATCAGTGTATTTAAAAAAAATTTCTCCAAAGGTGTACGGACACCTTAAATATAATTAAACAATCTAAAATTTAAAATTCTAAAACCAAAAAATTCAAAACAAACTATTAAAAAAAACCAAACAATTAAAAATAAAGCAAAGTACGTAAGTCAGTCAGAAAGTTAAATGCACAATGTCGTGAAATTTTTTGATCAAAGTTTTTTTGATGAAATTGTATGGCAACATTTCAGACATTTATCTATATCGTTTGACGTAACGGTTTTCACGAGGGTATTTTAGTTTTTCTAATAATATGTCGTAAACATGTATCGACTCCTGCATTTGCGTCCAAGTTGGAAATACGTGCAGTGATTCGTTTTTTGTGTGCGGAAAAGCGTAAGGGCACTGAAATTTATCTGCAGTTGCATGAAGTGTATGATGAAAATACAATGTCACGTCAAGCTATTGCGAAGTGGTGCAACATGTTTGAGAACGGACGTACACATGTTGACGACGCTGAACACAAGGGAAATACCATCAGCTGTGACAAATTCTGAAATCACTGCTCGCGTGGATAAATGATTCTTGCAAACAGAAACATAATAATAGACGAAAACTCAAATGAATAGGATTTTTCTCATGGATGATGATGATAGTGAAGTTTTATTGGAGCAAGATCCAGATGTGGCCATACTGCGCCGAACAAGGTAAATCTGTGATCTAGACATTGAGCATTCAAAAAGAATGATAGACAAAAAGGTCATGCAAGAAAGTAAAGTTTATTGGCGCATGATCCAAATATGGCTCTGCTGCTCCAAATAAGAATTAACTGTGGTCTAGACGAGAAGAAATTGAGGAAAAGGCAAATTGGTTGACAAGAAGGAGGGTCGAAAATAGAGAAGGACCGCTAGGGCATCCCGGGGGCGCGTCACCCGTGTTTACCAAAGACAGTAAACCCCATGGGAAAGAAAAAGATCACTAGGGTACCTCGGGGTCATGATGCCTGTACTTGCCTAAAGAAGGCAAGTCCCTGAGGGGGCAGGGTGCCCGGCTATACCCCAGGACGCTGGGTACCCATTTTAGTCGCCTCTTACGACATGCATGAGCTACAGTGGGACTATTCTGTCATCCCCAGTCACCACACGCGTCATTTTTCTCATGGAAGTGTGCATAAAAGGTGAGGTGTATACAAAGCTCATGCCGAAGGAAGCCACAATTAAAGCATCTTCTTATTGTGAAACACTAAAACGATTGCGAAAATTACTTAAAAATCAGTAAACTGTCGAAAGGCATTGTGCTCTTGCAGGACCCACGTGTAGTAAAACAAACGTGCGGACGTCTAAAAAAGTTTAAGTGGGAAGTGTGGGACACCCTCTCTATAACCTAGACCTATAACTTGTGACTTCCGCGATTTTGGTCCCATGAATGAACCCACGCTTTAAAAATTGAAAATTTTCTTGATACTTTACGTATAGGTTCCAAAATATTATATTATCGTCTGTCCAGCGAGGCGGGCGGGTATCAGTTAGTATATATATATATATATATATATATATATATATATATAACACATCGATCAATAACTCCCGAGACTAACCCAGAGATGGCGCTCGTAGTAAACCAGTAACCAGGTCTTTCTAGAGTACTAATCTTTGCTTGAAACGTGTCAAAATTTTAAGTCGATCGGACCAGGAAAAAGGTTTTTTGAAGTGAAGTGAAAAAGGTTTTTTCCAAGTGGGTGCCGCGATTGCTTTCGATGGAGCAACGAGTCGATGATTCAGAAAGCTGTTTATCGCTATTTACTCGCAACAAAAAAGATTTCTTGCGAAAAAAAAGAAAAAAGAAATTTTTTTGGAGGGAAAAAAAAAAAAAAAGCGTTGGAACGATTGTATCACCCTAAAAGGTGATTAACAAAAGGTGTTATGTTGATGAATAAAAAAAAAAAAATTGAAAAAAAAATGTTGTTTTCAATTTTAGACTCGGGAGTTATTGATCGATGTGTTATATATATATATATATATATATATATATATATATATATATATATATAAACATCATCATCAGGGAACCCTTGGGTCCATTACTGTTTGAGCATACCGTAGTATAGCTCTGTCGTCAAAATCAAAACGTGTATTCGAAATTTCAGCTCAATAGGATAATGGGAAAAAGATTAAAATATTCGAGTTCGAATCTGAAGCGGTAAGCCATACATGCATGCGAACAAACACAGCAAGTAAAATAAAAGCTTGTAAAAACTGTTGCTAAAATTTGTTCAAACATTTAACTGGTTTTTTTAAAAAAAAAAAAAAAAAAATCCAAGCATATATTTCACAGTCTGTTGGATAATATTCAGGAATGAAGATTGATCTTAAAAAATAAGGTCAAAAGGTCTTATAGAACAAGAAACATTAAATTAAACACAGCGAATACAGATAACAAATTCATGAATAAGCCAAATTTTAAGTAACGCTCGTAAGAGCGTAAATATTCAAACGTAAGCAAATATTTTATTGTTGATCGATGATTAGATAGTGAAGTTAACGGTTGAGGAATATTTCTGATTCTGAAAGCAGTCATAACTTATTTATGTTATGACTATTGTAAATAGTGTAATGGAAATGATGACTAACGGAAAAATTATTAAATAAAATTTCCCAAACTAAGCAAACAAAAAAACTATTTTGTGAATACGTAATAATAAGAATGTTTTCGGAAAGGCTAAATTTTATCTCTTTATGCGGTTATTATACTTCATTATATCATAAACCTGAAAACTATGTTGAATAATATTTTAAATCATATTTTTCATTCTAAGTTTTTTCTACTTTCAAACGATTTTTTCCCTTTACTTTACTCACTATTTAGTTAATATTTCATAACATCTACTAATTCACCCCTTGAATTTTTTTTAAAAAATTAGTTTGTTTTTGACTTCGAATTAGATTTATACGAGGGCTTTTGTCAATAGACTTCGCAATTTTGAGTCATAATCAAGTGACGAAGTCGACATCTGAATGAGTTTCTTATTCTCTTAGAGATTCTACTTAAACCTTTTACATTATTCTGCATGAAGACTAAGTAATCCGGTTCAAATAACGGCTCTTCATTCCGCATATAGGGTCTTTGGTGGAATTAGAACTCGAATTTGCGACTCGACTTGAGCAATGAACGAAGTTCACAATTACTGTGCTACCCACTCCCACCCCTCAAAAGAATAATTTAAATAGGAGTTCACCTCTAGAAAACGATTTTTTTGTCGAATAAATGCCCATGTAATAAATATTCTTTTTTTTTTTTTTTTTTAAAAAAAAAAAAAGGAAATAAAAATAGTTAGAAAGAATTATCTTTCAGAAAGAATTCAAATCATGCAAAATAATTATTTCCATTATATATTTGAAATGGCTTAAGGGAAAAAGATAATTCAGAGTGATTGTTTCATTCTTTCAACTCTAATTCATAACTACTATACTTTACAGAGTATTGTAATAATCTTATATGTGTTCAAAAATTAGTATACTTAACTATTTAAATGATTAGAATATGTTAGTGTCTCAAACCTGCAACAGTACATAACATGACTTTATTCAACGCTTACATAAATTCAAAACTACCGCAATCATTTTCTATGTTATGTGAACACCCAATTTGAAACATTTAAATTTATTTTATAGTAGCAATTACTCTACCGATTTTAATTTTAAGTAATTTTTATTAAACATAAATAATCAATTGAAGTATAGATCTCCATTACATACATAAACTTATTAAAGCTAACTTATGAAAATTAAATTATTTTATGAATTTTCTGCAGTTGTGCAAATCTATTGCAAAATCATCCTTACCCCTACATATAGTATAATTAATTGTAAAGTAAGATTGAGTTAAATTTATAAGATTTTTGGATTTTGTTACAAAAGATAAGAGACAAAATTTATAAGAACAAAATATGCTGCAAGTAAGTCAGTTTTAATTCAATTTAATTTAACTCCAAAAACAATTTATTTTTCCTTTCTAAATGTTCCTTTTATTGTATTCTAAAGCTATAACCAAAAGAAATTTCTTAAATATGTTTTATTATTGAAAAAATAAAGTACTTAGTTAATGAAAGTTTCTAATTTTTAAAGTTGCAATTTGAATAATATGCATACAAGGATGGTTCAGAAAATATCCTTATTAGAAATAGGAATAGGTTAATTCGCTGTAGTATTGTCCAGTTATCGTTTTTCCT
The DNA here is from genome assembly GCA_019974015.1 of Nephila pilipes. Taxonomy (NCBI): domain Eukaryota; kingdom Metazoa; phylum Arthropoda; class Arachnida; order Araneae; family Nephilidae; genus Nephila; species Nephila pilipes. The sequence continues at coordinate 497,068 of BMAW01009525.1, read as the reverse complement.
TGTTTTCTAAAAGTCCGTGATTATGACGTCTTACACATCCCGAATAGTTGTTACCATAATTTTTCCGATCGATGAGATTGTCTTCGGCTTCTTAGGAACAGATCCCTAGAAGCAACTAATATTTTAACTGTTGCTTGGTTTCCGATGAATAATGATAAATCTCGATGCCATCAACGGTGACAACTCGATGCTAAATAACGACTCACCTCGTTTCGGCCGCAATCAAAATTAACCTATGAATTAGTGTCACATTTGGTTTGCAGCGTTTGACTTATGACAACACTCAATATTAACACAAATTTGATTTGGAAACGCCATCTGTCATCAAAAAATAGGTACTTTTTGACCCACCCTAGTACGTATCATAACCACACAACCAACATTAACATTGAAGTACTTTTCTGTCTGAAAGCAAGTTTCCGAATTCGGGTCCTATTATCTTAATGCAAGGTGAAGAAAACCTTAAGCCATTTTTATGTCCTCTCTCCCCTTTCAACAAGTGTACTTTCGTTAGGAAAAAGTTGTCAGTTAATTTGAATTAAGTGAAACATCCCACATTTTAAGAGTTTTTAACTTTTCAGCGTCCCGCCTCACACCTACACAGGACGTCAAAACTTACAATTGAAATTCTTAGTGAAAATTTGTATCCTTTTATCCTTTATAAATGTGTGTATGAATGGTATAAAACTCTAAAAAAAAATTATAAGTTCTTTGATTGTGACGAAATAAACATTTAAGTCCTGTAATAGCTTAGCTTAGGTAAAGCAAATTATTTTTAATATTAATGAGAAGAAAACGCCCCAAGCCCTATCAACTTCAGTAATTAACCACTTACTACAATAAAGAAAACTCGGCAAAGAGGTTGTTCGCCTAAAAGAACTTAGAGTTAAATAACTTCCATAAATATTACCGAATTAACTACTTTATGAAAGAGAAACGAAGTAGCTAAACAAACAAATAGGGGCGTTTAGAAACATCCTAATTAAAAAGTATCATTACAAATCTTGAATTTCAAAATCAGGCAAATTCGTGTGCTGGAATATAATTTTCACTCCGCAAAAGTTATTTATTTCAAAAGCATATAAATGAAGTTTAAAAGTCGTAAATGCTGTTGAATATTTATAATATCGATACCAATATATTCAATTATTTTCATTTTTTTTTTTCAATAGTACGTAGCAGGGGTGACCAACTACATTGCCTTTGGAAGTCACATTTAAGAAAGGAATATTTTGAAATTACCGTATATTCAGTGATGCCAGATGAAAATTGCAATACTTCTTTCTTCCCAAAATGACACTTTTTTTTCTTTTTTCGAATTTTTCCCCCCAGAACAGTTTTTTTTTTTAATCTCATGATTATTGCCTTTGCAGCAACTACAGCAACCATTATTGTAGAACATATGCAACGAAATTTTCATCCCCCCCCAAAAAAAAAATGGCTCTATTTCATTAACTTTTCCTTTACCAGATCTTATTCGATTTTATCATCACGAATGCGTCTTATGAAGGGCCAATGAAAACAAATTATAGAAGGAGGTGCTTTGAATTTCCTCTGAAAAATTTGCCTATAATTATTTTTCGCCCCTAGACCAAAATCCAGATTAAGAATACGCATCGATATGCTTTAACTCATCTGCATTTAACATGGCTCATGCGAACTGTCCTGACAAGTTATCCATCCAACTTTTAGCTACTAACTGCTGAAACTGGGAACATCGCGAAACATCCACAAGAAAATCTAACTTTTAAAGATTTTCTTTACAAATCTGTTTGATGGAAACGATACATTTTTTTTTTATGTTTTTGAATAGCATTATTAAGTTTCTCAACAAGAAGTGAAATAAAATAATTATTTTTGGACATCGGTCCGGTTGTCTTCTAATAAATTTGTGAAAAGAAAGAACTTACTTATTTTTAGGCACTGAGTAATTTTAGTTTACCATATTTTGTGCATACATTTAATTTGAAAAGAGCAGCACGTGGTTCGCTAACCTCGATATGTCCATTCATGATATATAGGATGAATTCTGTTATTATTTCAACACATCATGCAAATAATTTTATCTTATCTGTTACAATGATCGACTCACCAACTCTTCCTGTCTTTGTAATAAGCATCTGTGATAGTGACTCGAACATCACATCCGGGAATCAACCTTTTTAACATTGGATCGTCAAAAGGCAATAATTGTTCTTTCAGTTTCGAATACGGCAGTGAATGCAATCCCGCTGCAAGGTCAAAATAGGTAAACATTTCTTTAGGATCTAGCAAACCTCAAAATAAAATATTTATAATGTTTAATGCAGATTGATTTCTGAATTACAAATCGCTATAAAATTAAAAATTCACATGACCGACGTCATTATACCCCTTCCTAATATTCAGTTTAAAAAAATTACGTGAAAAGTGATTTCTAGATTAAGATTCTACAGATCTCTTCCCTAATAACCTAACCAAAACTTAAAATCAAAAGATTTAACTTACGTTTTCATCAATAGGACATAATGTTTAAGTCTGGTTTGGTTTTATTTAAGTCGCACTAGAAGCAATACGAGGGCTGTTGGTGAAGGACTTCGAACTTTTGAACATCGGTCAAGTGATGAGGATACACCTCAGCTGGCACCCCCTTTCCTAGCTACCACACAACGCCAACCGGAGGACTTTGGGCGTCGGCAGATTTAACGTGCATCAGACCCGGCTACACAGCGAGATTTAGAGGCCATTTTTTTATTATAATTTAAATTAAATTGCTTTTTTTTCAATTAATATATTTTCTTGATATTAAATACTTTTCAACTCCAACAACGTTTACAATTTTTTTTTTTTTTTTGCTTAAAAATGTTAAGATACTATTAATAGATTTACAAAATCAACTTAAACATTTCTGTAACAAAATACTCTCGCTCAAAAAATTGTATTGTAGTTTGATTTATCTTATTTTATAAGAAATAGCTTTCAATAATAAATTAAATCATTTAAGAAATAGGTAAGTTTTTTTTTTTTTTTTTTTCTTTTTTGATTTTGACAAAATCAAATTTTCACATAAACCAATGAGAAGGATGTGATTGATGACTCTTGGCTAGATTAGCAATTTTTCAGTCTTAATTTGCTTCAAGACTCCATATTCATTTGATTTCTCTTCTTTTTTTAAAAAATAGAATTAACATGACAGAGTCCATTTTCAACCATATATGAACTTGGGAATACAATTAAAAAGCGAAATACTTTTTTTCTTTTACGAAATAAAAAAGCGTATTACAAGATTTTGATATTTTTGAGTAATATTTATATTCATATAAAATTTACTCACAGTTAAATTATCAAAAAGCATCTTTGCTTCAAGACCAAATAATAATTTAATGACTTTATGTTGCAAATGACTGTCGCTATTTTCAACTTGAACTGAGTTTAGTTTAGTTTAGTTTTTATTAACGTCGCACTAGAAGCAATACTAGGGCTATTGGCGACGGACCTCGTAATTTTGAACCACGGTCAAGTGACGAGGACGACACCTGAGCTGGCACCCCCCCCCTCTCCTAACATCCACACCACGCCAACGGGAGGACTTTGGGCTCAACTTGAGCTGAAAGTGGAGCGATATAATTATCCATTATGGGATATCTATATTTTTAATATCTCAAAGCGTAATTTAAAATCATAGATAAACTTTTGGAGATTGTTTGCATGTATTTCCAATTCTACGCCGGTTATATCCAATTGTCATAAATTTCAAAAGTATTGAAAATCTTAACGATTCTAATTAATCTAATTTGATTAATTCATTTAATACACATCTGTAATGTATCATGAAGATCGTTTCTGAGATCATTTGCTCCTAGATGAGTTCTGAAACACAATGGATGGTACGTTTAACACACACAGGTACTTTTTCCTTAAGTAAAGTTGTAAAATCTCGGTAGCGATCTAACAAAGCAGGCGCCCCATCTGTAATTACTACAGTTATATTACTTATTGAAATTTCATGCTTTTTCAAGTATTCTTTTAAGCACCGATATATTGCCGTTCCTTTTCTGTTAGTTTCAAGATATTTAGCAAATAAAAATTCATCAATAATCTGATATTTTATTTTACTAAAATATATTACATAAGCCATAAGAAGAGAACTTCCAAAAAAAGCTTCATCAAGTTGGATAGAAAAGCTTCTTAAAACAGTGGCAAAAAATTTTTTAATTACAGTTTCAATGACATCTTCAAAAGCAGGTACAATTATATCTTCTGCGGTTGAATAAGGTTTTCCCTATTATTGTAATAATGAGAGAAATATTGTACGAACATATTACGCCTCCTTCATTATCAATGTCAGTTGACTGTTTAATAAATTGTTTTAAGGTTAGTCGAGTTGCATATGCTTCTTTAAGTTTTTTAAAATTATCCAAATTATTATTTTTTTTTCAACCGAATGCATTCTCTCAAGGTGATCTTTTAATTTGGCCGGTTTCACGGCATCATTGCTAAACGTCTTCTCACTTAGTTTAGTTTTTATTAACGTCGCACTAGAAGCAACACGAGGGCTACTGGCGACGGACCTCGCAATTTTGAGCCACGGTCAAGTGACGAGGACGACACCTGAGCTGGCACCCCCTCTCCTAACATCCACACCACGCCAACGGGAGGGCTTTGGGTCTCGACAGAAAAAACTTTTTCTCACAAAGTAAGCATAAGGGTTTTCTTTCATTGATTGGTGAAGGTATAATACTAAATTTTAAATATTCCTCAGTATATTATCGGCATTTTTTTTTTGTAAGTCGACGCTGCCATTGGGGTGTTAGTAGAATCCTAATAAAACAATTATTATACAGTCAAAAAAATCTACTTCCACGAAAAAAAGAAACACGGTTTTAAAAGTGTGGCTGATAAAGACAACAAATGCGTAGAAGTCGCCACTCTCTGGAGTCGAAGCCATTATGCAAAATAATTGATGACGAAACGATGATGTGATTTTGTTACAGCAAGGGCCATCCTGCAGCAAAGAGGAGCAAGAATTATTTCTCACTAGTCTGAGAATAAGTAACACATCACGAAACAGGCATACTTAAAACGGTAAAAAAAAAAGATAAATAATTTTAAAAAAAATATGCAAGAATGAAAAATTTAATAAGCTTGAACTATTACAAAAACTTTACTTACTATATTGTTATTACAAATGACATTCCAAACGAAAATTTTACATACACGTTACAGTCAATAAATTTGCGATTGAATAACATTGGTATTCATTCATCGACCCCTAATTATACTATATCGACCACTTTGCAAACCCCTGTATTACACTTATTTTGTTGAGACGCATTCATAATTTTTATAAAATTAAGATGGTCCATTTTTTTCTTGCATTTGAATCAGGGCAAACAATGTCGTGTATAATAAGCTATTTTTAAATAACACAAAAAGCACAATAAAGCCACATAAGAGAAACTAAAAAATTCCGACAGCAAAATATTACAGCTGAACCTCGTTAAATAGGTTTTACTGACTCCCTTTTATTAGATTCGGATTAAACTTTTTTTTTTTTTTTTCAGTTGAGGTTGGGGCTTCCTGTTTAGAGAAGACATTAATACTTTTTTTCTTTCTATTTTATATATCGTGGAATAAACAAGCCAAGGAGCTATGTCCATTTTGACATAACAAATCTATTCTCCGAATGAGAGGAATTAGAAACACGAGAAAGGAAGAAATAAAATAGTGCTGCTTGCGCACCTAAAACAAGAAGGGGAAATAACTCAAGGGTAGAATATGAATCTCTTACGAAACCAGAACTGAAAGAAATAAACCAACGAAAGAGATACAGGGGGTGAAACCTTAAAAAGCATCTAAAAATTGACAATCAAAAAGAGGGGGCTTGAGATTGAAACTCATCTCTCTCTCTCTTTTTTTTAAGAAACGTGACTACGAAGCAAAAGCTGAAAACTAAATTACAAAAATAAGAACGAGCAAGGGGAACTTTAAAAAGAGTCCCAAACATTTGATACAAAGAGTTTGAAAACGAAGAGACAATCATAAAATAAAGTCACTATACGAGTGCAAGTAAAGAGATGGCAAAGTAACGAGAATAAGATAAAGCTCAATTTAATTTTGTCTCTTCTCTTTGTGACGAAAGTTGTCGCCTGGACTAAAGGATCAAGGACTTGCTACCTTCATTGCTCTTCCCTTCCCTCGGACTTATAGCGTGGACTTTCTTTCTTTTACAATCGTTTTTCTGAATTTCACTTGGTGTGGTGTGGTTCACAAATTTTCGTCGTTAATGTAACCAACTTCCCATCAAGCTAAAGAGCTTGAATTTTGGGAATCGTTCAGTTACTGGCCAATCAATGCAATATGTTAGACGTTTGCGAAAGTTTTAACTAATATTTCAATTTTAATAAGTCAAAAACTATTCTTCCCTCTCGGCGCTTTTAGGATTGAGGGAAAAATTTCTTCCCCGAACGCCGAGGCACCCCACCACATGAGGCCTCGTAAACCTTTTGTAGCTCACAAATGGGAGATACTATCTCCCACTTTACTATCTCCGAGATAGTAAGGTGCTGACTTTAGTCAGTAATCATTCCTGAAAGAAGTTTCCATATTTGCGCAAGTCTATCACACTTTTTCTGAATTCTGGTTCCCATTCTTTAATAAGAACACAGAACTTTCAAATACATGTTTTGATTTTATGAGGTATTATGAATTTTTAATACTCTCACACAAAAAATGTCTATACTTTAGATTAATTTTAAAATTAAAATAACTAACATTTAACTAATATTTCAATCAATTTTCTCTAATAGATTTTGCCACCATATAAAACGCTTGGTTTTATATCGAATTTTATTTTCATTCTAGTTACTTTGCTAAATCTCTTTACTCTGCACTCGTATAGTGACTTATCTTATGATTGTCTCTTCGTTTTCAAATTTTGTATCAAATGTTTGGGACTTTTAAAAGTTCCCTGCTCGTTCTTATTTTTTGTAATTTCTGTTTTCAGCTTTTGTTGCAGTACTCGTTCTTAAAACAAAGAGAGAGAAGCACACAACTGAACGAAGTATACCA